>JAVQJF010009306.1:0-32288 GCA_036023855.1 Gadopsis marmoratus | reverse complement strand
TCCCCCCCACCCCCCCCGCCCCCATGCCCCCGCTCACACCCCCTTCCCCCCCTCGGCCCCCGCCTGTCCTCACCCCCCCCCCACCCCCCCCCCCCCCCCGCCCGCCGCCGTTCCTCGAAGGGCCCATGGGAGCCATGGGGGTCGTCTGCGCGAAGGCATACCAACACCACCGCCGCCACCACTGGAACCTCTCTCTTTTTTTCTCTCTTCGCCCTCTCCCTCGCTCGCTCCTTTTTTTCCCTCTTCCCTCTCCCTCTCTCTTTTTTCCTCCTCTCTTTTTAATGTGGAAGTTTTGAGCAATTGCTGGCTGCTTCTGTGGCTTGGTGGGAATGGCATTTTTAGAAGAATGCCTCATGCTGTGGCTTAAGCCCATTCCTGAGTCCCCCTCCAATCACACACACACTCAAACACACCAACATAGGTGGATACAGGCGGTGGATTTAGACACTTGTGTGTACAAATCTAGATTTTTGAATGCATATACATGGACATGAACTTGCATGCAAAAACAAGATGTCACTGGTGGATGTACAAGAATGAAGCTGTATGGGGAGTTAGTCAGTTTTATAGCATTCTATTGTGTTAAGCACTTTGTGCATTTAATATCTTTGTTGTAAAGCACTTTGAACTACATTTCTTGTATGAAAGGTGCAATATAAATAAAGTTTATTATTATTATTATTATTATTATGGTGAAGGTTGGGGCAGGAGGATGAAGTCAACTTTTCCACCCAGATCAGCTGAGCATCAGCGATCTCCGTGACCGCCAACTTCACATAACAGAGTAGTCTATTTCAACACCCAGCTTCACGTGTCTGCTACAGGAGCTGCTTACTGGCCAGAGGGCACCTCTCCCACTGCAAGATAAAAAGTTCAGATGCACCCAAAGGACCCAAATGCTCAGTAGCTAGCCAAAAGCAGCATATAAATGACTCATGTGTTTTCAGTTTGATTGAGGCAACTTATTCTTTGCTGTGATTGTTGGCATTAAGCTGGTACAGCATGAAGTGCAAGCAGTTGTCAGCCCACAATAGATGTAAGGAAGGGTTATATGACACAAAAGTAATCTGCCTTCTACCCAACTAGCTTCCTGGTTACCACAAGAGCTGGTACTGTGACCAGTGGCCGAATGGGAATTATCATTATTGTCAGAGCGCTGATCAGACTGCTTAGCTAAAACTCCTGCTTGTATAAAGTGCATTTTGCAATAGGAACATTACGGTGACGCTGTGAGAAGTAGAGCTAAAGCAGTGCTCAAAAGGTACATGATAACAGTGGAAGAGGTGATAAGATTTAACATTTTGAATCCTTCTTTGTCTCAACATTGTCACACACATTTCCCACCAAGGTTGAAATAGGGTGAGAAGTCTTTTATTTTTTTGTTTTCCCATGGCATAATCACATTACAGCCTTGATTTCTCTGAGTGCAAGCAAGGTTATATATACACGGCAATGCTCAATGCCACTGAGAGAAAAGAACTGGGGTCTTTGTGCAGGCTCACTGAGGCAGATTACAGATTGCGTGGGCAAATGCGTCAAAGGACTCGAGCTCTCTTTCGTCCTCAAGCATCTTACCTGACCACTCTGGTGCCACCTTTGTTGACCTGCATGTCCACCATGCATCCCGAGCTGACGTAGGAGGCCAGGTTGATCTCTGAAAACTCTGCCTGGGAAGCACGAAGAAAGAAGATTCAACATACTGTATAAGGTCAGGTTTGTCTACAGTAATTTAACTCCTTGACTCAGTACTCCGATGAACAAAAGGTTTTTCTGACAGAAAAATATTCATTTTAAAAAGTCAAAGTGAAAAGGTTCTCTTGTTTTCATGCCTTTGGCTCAGGCTCCAGCACTTTAACTTGACATCTTTTCTACACGCAAGAAGAAGAAAAATAGATTCTTTTAGGTTGACTTAATTTTACATTTCTGCATTTGCACAGTAGAGGGAAACGACAAGAGTCAGATACAGAGAGAGTTGGTGAGAGGAGGCAAATTGAGTTATCCCCAGCCTGTGGCCTCCACGACAGTGAGAGCTTTGTGAAAGGCCGTAGCCCGGCTACCTAATGACTCAGTCAAACTCCCAGAGATACTCAAAAGGAGGGGTCAACAGTCGACTTCTGGGAATGGACAATTCAATTTCCCTGCTAATGATGGTCACTGCAGTCAAGAAATCTACAGATAAGAAATCTAAAGCTTAAAGCATTTTAGCAGCAGAGTGAATAAGTGATGTAGAAGCGTACCTCGACAGGTTGTGTCGGCACACTGTGACATCACTGTTGGGTGTGGTTACAGGAAGTGCGTCAAACTTTCCTTATTTTTAATTTATGCAATACTTTTCTTTATGACCAAATACCTGCAAAACTCATGACATTCCCATCAGCCTCAGCTGTACGTTGTGCTTAGTGCTAATTAGCAACTGCTAGCATGCTAACATGCTAGGCTAAGATGTGGAAAATGGTAAACATTATACCTGCCAAACATCAGCATATTAACATTGTCATTGTTAGTATGCTAGCCTGCTGCTGTTGGCATTTAGCTCAAAACCATAAATAATGATAAAAGCAATGCTGTGAACACCAACTGTAAACACAGTGTGTATTATCAGAAACATGCGAGTTCTTCTGTGAACCTGATGGCTAATACTGACTAAGACTTTGGTTATGGGAACAGCACCAGAACAAAATGCAGCCTTCTGCAAGACGCCCTGCTTCACTCTGAATATGCTCTCCACATTTGTGTGGAGGGACAGTGGTGCTGAGGGCTGCGTGGCTCACAGAGAATAGATTCAGTCAGTCTAACACGCTGTCGAACCAACATATATCCCATGTTACACCGACAGTCTCTGACCCCAGTGCTACGTCATCGTAAACTCCAGGTACAAAAAGCCCTGGACGGATGCTAAACAGCAGCCAGTTGACCCTTAGACATGAACCGCTGCAGTTTGTTAGTCCTCACATCCCTTTTAAGTTCTAGGAGTGACACTAATGTAGTCGATTTAATGGGCCCTAAACAAGCAGCCTGCTGACTCTCTGTGGAAAAAATAAAAAATCTATTTGACATGGCGTGGTCCACGACCAAACACAACACTACAAAAAGAACATGGCTGCATTTCATTTGTCTGTGAGTACTCCAATACTGAGTCAACAATGGACCAGATTCAAGCATTCACTCCGTCTAAACACCGCATACAAAGAATGCTGTGTTTAATAATGAAGTGTTACTCAATGGAAAAACATAATCAAATGAAAATGCCATCCATGGATGTGCCAAACTGTGGCCAGGAGTTCAGCTTTGTTTATTAGCTCTGCTATTAATGTCACGTGACTGTGGTATGCTGCCTCTGAGAACACAGAAAAACACAATCACAATGTGCTTTTGGCTGGAAAACCTGATACAAAATTCTTGTAATTGCACCAGTGTGTATCGTACTCAACATGGCTACATCTAAAGAGGTATAACGCCAATTGTATCATGAGTTTCATGATGTGTATATCAAATATGATACAGCAGCTATATAAGGTAATTTATCTGTAAATCCCTAAATCATCATTGTATTGCATTTCATGATGCAATCTGCATTATACCTACCACAATGCCAAGTACACGTATTGATTTAGTTAAACTAATTGAAGATTGAAATGTCATCAGTGGAAATTTAGATATTTATGTGTTTTTATGCAATCTACTCTCATGATAATCACTTGGATGTTGCAATGACCTACTTGCTAATAATGGTCATAACTCACCGATGTTCACTAAAACAATTCCTTGGCTATCAAAATCTGTATGTTATATTGTCGAATTGAGAGAAGAAATTCACTGTACACAATCATTTGTTTTATGCATGCATTTTTACATGAAAAAGAACATTTATTTTTGTATTTTGTCAAAAGGTGCAATAAACAGTTAGACATTTCTGGGTATTATTTGATGTGTCAGGCTTCACATACCATAAACATCAACCTCTAATGCACATTTTAACTTACATTTAAATGTATACAATTTATAACTTGAATATAGACTTTTATGCTACAGAAGTGATTTCATGAAAGCAATCTTAAGGTGTTTAGTTTATTTTGGGTGAATAGAATGATTTATGCAATCCAAATATTTCCCTCAGACACTCCATTCCTTCTCAATAGGCTATATCGCATTTTGGAGTGGCGCCCTGAACACATGTGTAGCACGTGACTAATAGCATCTTGCAGTCAGATAAAGAAATTGTCATGTCCCCTCTGTGTGCGTGACTGTGTTTCATGTGTTTGTTACCTGTCTTGTGTTTCCTGCTTTAGGTCTCCTGTGTCTGTGTTTGTGTTCTGTCTCAGCCACCCTGTGTCTCCCTGATCATCAGAGTGTTTCACCCTTTGTGTTCACCTGTGGTCCATCCCCTCATTAGTGTCCTGTGTATTTAAGTGTGTTCAGTTCCTTGTTTCCTTGTGGCATCATAGTCAGCGTTAGCGTGGTTAATGTCTGTGCAGTCTATGTGTTTGCATGCTTTTCCGTTGTTACCTGGCAGATTTACCTTTTTTTTTTGTAAGTTCTTTTTTTGTTATGCCTTCATTAAAGGATGTCTTGTTTACTGGCTGTGTGCGTTTGGGTCCCTCCACTTCTCCTCCACCCACACCCAACCCTGACAGAAATATGTTTGTGACTGGAGGGTGGCTGGATTAAATCCTTGGACTTGCTAGGTAAATAAATAAGTAAAAGCCTAATCGCACAGCATTTAAACCATTCGTAGCTGGTTTGCATTTGTAAAATTTGCATGAAGCATTTGTGTAGACTGAAGAACTCTGAAAAGATCTCTTCTGATTGCAAAGATGCTCACTATCAGTTTATTTTTATCCCCTGACCAATCTGAACAGTGGGGCGCTGTGACTTTGACATTGCTTTCATGCTTGATAGTTGATGTGGTGGATCAACATAGAGCCATAAAGCTGCTCTCATCAAAATGTTTGTATTAGCAATGAGTCAAAGGACTGCGTAATGTAAAAGATGTTACCGAGAGTGATGAAACCACAGAGAAATACCACTCAACTCTACAGTCCCCCTCAGTTCCACTGAGCATTTTAGCATCTTTCAGCCCGTTGTTTTGATTTTACAGCCCATAGCTTTACTGTTTCGGTTCAGTCTCATTAACCTTGTTTGTGTAAAAAAAAAAAATCCACTGTATGCTTACTGCCCTGTACCAACCCGCCGACAGGGAAAGTTGGCAACTAGCTGGTGAAGAGGCAGACGTACCACAGTCTTAAAGAGAAAATAGCAGCAATTTAAAACTACACTGGATAATTTAGGAAACTTTATCTGGAATTATTCTTGATTTGATCATTTTGTGATTTGCACAAAAACCCTACAACTGGCACAAGACAAAGCAGCTGTTTAAATGCCGGCAAGCAGGTGATTAGCTGATGCCGGGATAGCCTCACAACAACACAAACCTGCAGTAAGCTGCTCCGCTTTGTAAGCTTCGACACACAGGCCGTGCAACACGTTTCAGATAGATCAGACTTCAAACACACCATGCAAAGCAAATCCTCCAACTGACCCTCCACTCAACCCAACTCCTGTCAATTTGCACAGCACGTTACGCTTTACCAAGCCTTACATGGGCTTCTACATAAAAAGGAAACACTATTCTCTCAGAGATGCATTTCCCTTTCATCCAGTGTGGCCCATGTAAACTCTGTTTGGGGAAGTGAGTTGTTTTTCAAAAGAATGTGCCATCAAAATGAAACTGGGGGAAAAAAAACACCCACTTCTTTTATTTAATGTGTTGCACGCTCAGTAAAACAGCACTGGGCGAGTAAATGCCGTAATCTTATTTAAGGGACAACGAGGCGCCACTCACACTCAATATGCCTCAAGGACATGCACTTGGCTCCCTTCCTTTTCTCAGCTCTTCTCTACCGATAATCGCCTCTGAAATAAACATCTGTGTGCTCAGCAGCACACACCTTGCTAAAAAAGACTCTTAAATGCATAACACACCCAAATGCACACTCAAACACACACACACACACACATCCTCCATCAGTGTATCTCTTAAACAAATCTCGTCCCAAACACAAGTGCCTACGTTGACTTTTGCTGTGACCAGATAAAACCAGAGAGTGGGTGACATTTTGGCAAGGCCTGAGCATTCCACGTCATTTCTGATTGGCTGGTTCTGGGTAAGAAGAGTTCTAACAACCACTGTCGTTGGGCAGTAATGGATGAAGTGGCAAGTGCGGGGCACAGGCCCAGAAGCCAGGGCAGGAATCTTTTCACAGCACCATGGTTACCATCACACGGTAACACATTCAGAGACTTGCCTTGGTGCAGCTCTTGCCCTGGGAAAAGAAAACAGGAAGTCATACATGCGACAACTGCCCCCGGAGCTGATTCTTCTCACCTCAAGAATAGGAACAGAAGACAGTATGGTTGCGATTAGGTTCAACCACGTCTTAAGCTGAATATTTCTCCTCACTGAGGAGCTTGTTCTTCTGTTGTTTTAGTGTCTAAAGGGTTAATTTATAGTCATCTAAGCAAACTAGAAATGTAAAAGATATTTATTTCTCTCTACCACAGGACAGCAGCTAAGCAATTTACAGGAGAGCCTCATTTAACCCTGCAGTGCTGCGTGTACTCTGTCCTGACTGCCAAGCCATGTGAACCTGTGGACAGTACAGTAAACACCACTTGACAGTAGCTCATCTGGAATCTTTGCAAGTATTTTTAGATTTGGACTCAGCTGTGTCACTGAGGTTCAGGTGGTTAAGGTGCCTTTCGTTTGGTCATGAGTCAAATTGTAAACAGGATCTTTTGTTCTTTGGCAAAAACAACTTGGGAGGACCAGTGAATCTGCACTTCAACTATAATCTGCAACTTCGTTTTGGCAGCAAGATAACTAGAAAAAGCAAAATGCAAAAGAAAACGCACATGCACTGAAAATTGCAGGCGCAAACACTGTAAACAATGCCTTAAAATGTTAATTTAATGTGTAAAATTATATGGGAGTTGGGGTTAGAGTTGAAACATTTAAAGAAGTTGAAGTGTCGGCTTAAGTTGAAGCTTTGAATGAGCTATGGTTTCAGTTAAAATCAGCTGAAGTGTAATGGCTGAAAGAACTTTCAGTTTCACGTTTAAGCCCTGTAGGCAGATGAGTGGTCAGTTTGAGTAGTAGTAATAGTTGAAATAATAGCTTGCAAGTAAACAACTGAAAGCAGCTGAGAGGCCAGTCCATGTCTCAGCCACTGAAATGTTGACATGTAAGCACAGTGCAGTAAGCAGAGTGTAAGTTGAACTGTCATTTGCAGAATTAAGAGATAAAACTTGGAATGTCAGTTGAACGGTAAGCCGTGAAAGCAGTTGTCATTTCAGTTGAGGCACTAAAGATAGACGAAGTGTGTGCACTGTAAAAAGAGGAGTGAGTGTGTGTAAACAATGGCAACAGCTGAAATGTCAAATGAATCAGTTAAAGTGTCGCTTGACATGCAGTCAATAGAAGCAGTTGAAATGTTAGTTAAAGAGTAAGACATCAAAGCAGCTAAAATGTAAATGTCTAATCCATTAAATCCATTGAAATAATTGGTTAATGAGTAAGACATGAAAGCAGGTGAACTGCCAATATTAGAGGAAAATATGCGAGTTTAGACATGTTATACTGTAGAGATTGTATACTTTATCAACTTTAGAAGACATAAAGAAATAAGAATAAAGATTCAATAATCAAAATAAAGTATATTTTATCAGTATGATTATGGAAAAGAGCACTTGAATACAATGTTTCACATTATTAGGATTTATAATTACAGAGGTATTATAAGGAGCCAACAGCTTACGCAGGTCTAAGCCGTAGTTAACCTTACTGAACTTTCATTTTTCCTCTCCACAAGTGCCTATTACATTCCTTTTTACACTGACATTGTTCAGCTGATAGTTCTTTTTTATGTCTGGTCCCGAGTGGAAGACCAAACTGGCAGAGCTGTTGATAAAATCGTTCTAGGCCAGATGGAGCCTCTTATTGTGTGGTTTCCTTTCATCTGAAAATAGATGTTTTTCTGTCACACAAAGTGCTTCTTTTATTGATTCATCTCTTTAGCTTCAATGGGGAAAACCTTGACCAACCAAGACCTGCATGACACACAGCTTTGTCTAGAAAATATTGCACACACGTAGCTGTTGCATTACTCTTGGATTAAAATTCATGCTTACCGGGGAATAAGAGAAAAAAAATTGGTCTGGCAAGTGGTAAGCGGACACGTTAAGAGTTGTATGAGGTAAATCTATTCAGTTTTGCCTGCAAATGTTAAGCGGGAACAGACTGTGGTCATTTGATTTGTAGTTGCAGGACAGACGTTTTTGTTGACTACCTCTGAATTTTTAGTAACCCCTGATAAGCTCGGTTGAATCACATACTGATGTAATTGAGAGGTCTGAAGTACAGTGGACCATTCATGTGCACCACAGAGAAGTATTTGTCGCTAAATCACTACCACCTTGTACAACAATGAAATAATTCATTGAGGCACTAAATGTTGAAATCTAAGACCGATGCTAAATACAACAGGGCAACAGGAAGCAAGGGGGCCGCTGGATCAGTCAAATGTCTGCACCAAGCACCAAACCAAATCATCCATCTAGACCAAGTTCTACCCAGATGCCCTATGTCATGTGCAAATGCCAGCCAAAAAAGGGTTCGGATAACATACAGCTAACTGCCTGTGAGCTGCCATGACTGCAGCAGAAAGGCGCGTGGACAGCCCTGAGGTCATATGCCTGCTGAGCAGATGTTGCCCTGCCCGACCCGAACCACACATGGTCCGGCAACCCTGAAGAACTGCCCCTTGTTCTTTCACAAACAACAGGCCCCTTCACATTTAACTGCCTAATTTGTCCAATTGTGTAAATTGCAGTGTTTATGACTTTGCAGGGCCTCGTGGGGAGCAAACAGGCAGTTTGTTCGGCAGCCTTTTGTTGGGTGTCACCATGTCTCCAATCAACTTCGGCCGCAGCAGGCGAACATTTGCTTTGACGTTTTTCACAATGGGCCGTCATCATTTTCATTACGTTAAATGTCATCACAAGCAAGGTGACAACTGTCGGTGCGTAAGATCTCAGCTCAAGAGAAGCCTCAGCCTGGCACCGACACCATCCTACTCCAAAGACCTCTGGATCGCACCACTACTCTGTTTTTTAGCATTATCCCATAATTTTCACTTACGCCAGTAAAAAATTACAAAGCCTCACTTTTCAGGTCCTGGCCTTCCATCAGTTTGGGCTAAATTTACATAAGTGAAGAGTTGTGCATTTTATTGTGTATTTCAACTGGTCACAATTGAACATTTAGGTCAGTTTTACTTGTTGCATACATGTTTATGTTTATTGTTATGAGGAGTTATTTGCTGTAACTATTTCAGCTCTCCTCTCAAACCACAAAGGATTAGCCTGCAGAGCGAGAGCGAAATAAGTGAATATACAACTCCCAGCTTTATTCATGTTAAGTGTAATAGAGACTTTTTTGTATTTGTCTCTGAAGCTACGTGTCAGTGAGGCATCTTTGCATTTCTGGCTGTGTTATTTTATTTTGGAATCAAAAAGGTATGCCGTTATACAATCTGACTGTGAGGGTCGCATGGTTTTTGGCACTCAGAGCATCAACTACTACTGAACATATTTCATTTTTGCAAAAAAGCAATGGCTCGAGCCCGTTTCTATTAGTCACTTAGGAACGCAATAAACCACCACCGGCGCTCCCATGAGCATCTGTTTATAGGATAAAAAGAGTTACCCGGTGGACACAGGACCTCAGGCGTCTGCCAAATGTAACTTCAAAGTGGGTCATGTAAATGAGAGGGAATGATCCACAACAGTGGGCTCACAAATGTGCTGTGGGCAGTGGCTGGGGACGGTACAGGTGACAGGGCAGCAGCCTTAATGACAGATATTACATAAAGGAATCAAAGCCGCTCTCATTTTCTCTCCGTCTTTGATGCAGATTGGCATCAGGCCTCCGCACTGCAGCAACACATGCTGTGGTGAGTCTGTGCTGGAGTCCAAAGATGGCACCTTATATGGCAGCAAGTAAGCCAGAGAAGAGTTATGTTAGTTTGGGGCTTGTGAGCACTGGTTCAGAGAGCTTTAACAGCGTGAACTTGATTGAGGACAGCTACCATATGTTGGGCAAGGTCAATGTCCATCCAACTAAGATAGAAATGATCACAATATGATATACTTTTATGGTATTTTATGGCATCTATAGCTGTTTTGAACTACAATTAGAAAGATGCTTACTGTAGCAGGTAGCACTTTTGAACAACTGAGATTGCTTTTAGCTTAGTGTCAGTGCAGGCCATTTAAAAAAAGCCTATTCAATGTCAAAATGTTTGCTGGGTGGAGATGTTAGAAAGCCAACAAGAAAGTGGGACTGGGGAGAGAGAGAGAGAGGGAGAAAGTGCAATGGGTCTCTCTGCTTTAATTGTCATCCCCTAAAAGGGTTCATCTCAGCATGTCGCTAACTTTTCACACAGAGATTGGGTTTCCGTCATCCTAAGGCTCTCAGCGAGGTGCACTAACAGCCTATGAAGAGTCTGGCTGCTGAAGGCAATTAGTGACTGGCTTGTTATCGTCAAGGCGGAGGGCTTCGGGGAAAGAGTGGAGGGTCCAACAAGATCTAAGTAGGTCAGTCGGAGCTCTAGCTGAGCTTTGGGGGGGATTGTACGACATCGGGGTTCAACATTTGTGACACCGCATGATATTTTATTTGTTTATTTTTTTTAATCCATGCAAGTTCACTTTGATAGAAAAATCAGAAAGAGGGTGTGACCACAACAGTAGAGAGTTGAGCAAACAGGCTATAAAATCACCGGTCCAGCTTTTTGCGGTCTCTTTTTCCTCCTCTCATAAAAACCCACCCCTCCCTTTCAAAGGGACCTCCAGTCTCAACAATGGCTTGCAGATGTATAACTGAACAGTTATTGAGGTAAATTAGATGTTATCTACACACTGTAAATACTGTGTGTCTAGACTTATACACATATTTCTGTGCATACTGCGTATAACATTGGCAAATGAGAAGACTGACATGTGTCTGTCCGCTAAAACTTCATAGCTTTAAAATGAAGCAAGGCAGAATTTATGTAAAACATCCACCATACCTGCTCCACCCGGATCTCACACTCTCCGTTCAGCTTCTTCCCTCGAAAATACTTCGCCCTGCGAGGAAACAGAAGACAAGCGGTCTAAAAATTGACAAAAAAGTGTACTTTTTACATACAGTTAATAATCTGCACATATGACATTTCCACAATGGAGACCAATCAAACTGTATAACGTACCGCGAGGATTGATTTGTCCATCTTTAGGTCATATGTCGCGATGGCACAGGATGTGCTCCAAACACTCCTAACAGTCAAAACAACCTTAAAATATCTTTTGTTTATTTGATGCAAGGAGCGCCGACATTTCAACAGACCTTCCAAAATACCTTATGAGCAGGCAAAATGACGACTCATATTTTCCATAATAACAGAGTCTGACCCTGTGGGACTGCAAGTAAAAAGTATCTATTAAATACGTATAATGACTTAAATACAGTGCTTTAAATAAGGAGAACTCACTGATGGAAGGAAGAATAGCCCCTGTGTGTGTGTGTGTGTGTGTGTGTGACAAAGGTTTGTGGTCAAGGTGAAACTACATTTCATTGACATTTCTGTTGCCGTTACTGCTCAAGATCTCAAGAGCCGTTTGACGGTGACATGGAAACAACGCAGGAATCAGCCAGCACTGGTGCACCTGTTTTCATGCGGCCTGAAACTGTGAGCTCCCAGTTACTGGATGAGTTATCTCCCAAACCATCAGACCTGCAGTATTTAGATCGACTGAGAGACTATAAGTGGATTCACTGTGCCATTTACAGCTCGAGATGGTACACAAAAAATAAAAACATAGTGGAAAGTGAAATTGCTGATGTTTACTGTACATGTGGCTCATTCAAGTGCACGTTGCACAATTTAAACTGGAGTTGTGCCGGCATGTCAGTCCACCAGGGTTGAGTCAAAACCAATCAGATTCCAATTCCTGTAACTTCAGCCGGGCGTGACTGTCTCCTATGCACACTTCTAGTCTGATATTTGGACAGTTAGACAGATACTGCTGCGATTTAGTTTTGCACTTCCATAAGGTCACAGGGCTGCAAGAGACATTACTCTCAATGGACGGTCAAAAGATAATCAGACTTTTTTTCCCAGTGAGTCAAGCGCCAAAGATACTGGAAAGATCCCATGATACAACTGCCTGCCCATGTATTCCAAACCTGATGCCCCCAGTTTGCAACGCAGGATTTCTGTCTCCAAGCCCAATCCCAGGCAATATTCTCAGACTTTCTACACCTCCCTCCAGAGTATACGTTACACAGCTATTATAAAATCTGAGTAGTGCTCTCCAGTACGAGTAAAACTGACCTTTATTTTTAAGATCTGTGGTGCTCCCCATGACATTTTTTTTTACCACAGTTCTCTTAGTGCTGCTATTTGGTGATACTGGAGTACCTTAATACCAGCAGTTTGCTACGGTAACAAGATCAAACAGTGAAGTTTCCTGACTTTATGACTGGACAAGGATTGTGTGAACCCTCAATACACGGTGGATTATGGGATACTGAGTTTCCTCCAATGAAAACAAAAAATTCTTACAGTAGTGTTTGAAACAGCTTTTGCCTTTCAGCCCCATTGTGACATATTTAGCCTAGAATTACTGACTTTGTAGGATCCAGCCCAGATACAATTAACACAGTGAGCTACCAGGATGGATTTGGGGGGTGATCTGATGGACTGGTTCACGGCCGGGGTTACCAATGTTTGGTTGCACCACAGACCATATTGTTTTGATCATGTTAGCCAACCTCCTCCAAAGGAAACAGGGGAGCTTTCTCAACCTCTCAAAGTGTTTTCTTTTTATTTATGTTAGCTAGTTGCAACAGTAACATGAAGATTAAGTAGCCAATGAGGAATTTAGTTAATTTAGTAACAACGGTATTCTGTTGTTGGCTGTGTTTTGGGAGCGACGAAGAGCAACAATACTAAGACCATGGTCAGTACCGCACAAATAACGTATGAAGCTATGAAATTAGTGTTCGGCTTTTTTGATGAATCATTGTTTCCTCGTGGCCCGGGACCAGTCCAGGACCCGGGCACTGGGAACAGCTGCTTTACAGCCCAAACCAGAGGGAACGTGAATGTTCTAACGGCACAAACTCAGCTGAAGCTTTCAGTTTTCCACGACATGAGCCTTACTATGCAACATGGTTTACGGGATGTGAGGTCGTATTTTTGGAGAAACGCTACCAACATGTGAATTTCACAATGACTTAAATGCTTAAAAATTAAGAGTTCTTTTAGCTTTCAGACTCTCTAACGCATATTTTCCGCCATTTCTTTGTTTATAGCCTTGCTGTGATCGAGTGCTCCGCGGGCCTCAGCGTTGAACTCTCAACCCTTGCAGGCGTGGCACAGTAAACAATCTGTCGAGGGCTTCAGGCTGGAGTCGTAGCTGAGGATCTAGGCTACATGCTAGAGGCCTTCGGTATTACTGGGACAAGTTGTTTGGGATTTAGAGCCTCTCGAGCTAATCACACCAAAAAACACATTTTCCTTTTGCAGCGTTTCTCTCAGAGCCTCTCACCAAGCAAATCCTCTTTCCTCGTCCACCTCATCTTCTCCACGACCGCCTCTTTGTTTTTTAATCTCCCCACATCTGTCCTTCTAGGTCCGTTCATTAATGTTCATTACAGCCACTCTTAACATCTCCCAGCTGTTGGACTTTAAAGTTTTGGGTCTCTACTTGTCTCGTTCTCTGTCATTTTGGAAGCCGTGAATCTTCAGCATGACTGACCTACATACTAGACAGGCAATGCCCCCAGTCACCCTGGACCACCACCACCACCACAGAGAATGAGGCAGGACCCGCAGGCTCACCGCCTAAAAATGACTGGTATGTGTTTCAAGGTATCGCAAAGCATGTCGTCACTCCAAGTGATCAATTTAATTCACAGGCCGCCGGGCGAAACAACCACTTTATGTGTTCAAACATAAACATTCAGCTCCGCAAAGGGGCCCGGGCTTTACTTCTCCCAGTCGTGCACACACCCACTATATAAACACCTGAATTCCTTTTTTTTTACCATGATATGTTGCTTCTTTTGTGTACCACTACTAGGAAGCGTATGAGTCACGTATATGGACAAAACCAATTGACCCTCCGGGGTGATATTACAGTTATCCCTGCTTCTATTTGTATTCACACTGCTAAACTTGGTGTTGTACTAACACTGCTGTGCTTACAAAGGAGATTTGTTTCTATGCTGGACACATATTTTTACATTCAAATTCAATTTCCCATGGGTTGCATTAGCTCATGTTTTCTCCTATGAAGGATGCAAGGTTCCCAGGACTAGGAAACCATTCAAGTTTCATCATAATCTGACTTTAGCAGAGGGACATTAACTTCAACATTAGGTGTTTGGGGGGGGGGTTGTAAGGAGAGGGGATGATGTGGGGGAGATAGCATGAACCTCCACATACATTAAGTCAGTATGATTGAAAAGAGTTTGGTCATAGATATGTCGAGGTGGTCCTTGTAAGAAAAAAAAAAAAAGTCATTTGAGCAAGTGCCCCATGATGACATTTGTTTACGTTCAAGTGACCGAGCCCTCTAGCGGTCATAGCAATTATGACGGGAGCAGACGAGGAACTCGGGTGACATTATTGTAGAGTATGAGGAGCCCGACCTCATGGATTGATGGTTCAACAGAACATCTTTCCATTTTCTTTAGACAAAACATGAAATGAAAGCCCTCTTCTTATGGATAAGGTCAATCAAGGGATCTCATAGTGCGCTGCCATGCACATGAAGAAGTGAACACTTTGCCCGAGCGGGGCTGAATTGAGCAGTCAGATGCTCATATCATTCAGAACACAGTGCAAACAGACTGACAGCTTTTTGGCAAAACGTCTTACATGTCAGCCCCGAGCGGGAGGGAGGGAGGGAGGGAGGGAGGGAGTGAGGGAGAGAGAGAGAGAGAGAGCGAGCGAGAGAGAGAGAGAGACATCGCGAAAGAAAAGGAGAGATTGTCATTGGGAGCGGTGATGCTCTCTGAGACTTTGCCTCAGTGCTACTGCTATTGTCCATCAGTCATTGCTGGAGGCCAAGCCTGTCAGGACAGAGCAGCGTTACCCCAGAGACCTCAGCCTCTCTGCTGGAATGCCAAAGAGGAAATTCAACCCCAAGGCAGGGAGCGACGGATGGTCCACTGTGATACCTTCACCGTGCCCTCAAGTCAGGACAATTTGGAAAGACTGCGCTAGGACTAGTAACCTGTCCTGCATCATCGGGGGATTCGGGGGATTTACTTCTAGATTTTCCTTGATAGGATAATGTCTTAAAAACAGTGAGTCTGCACATTTGCAACGCACTGGCCACAGCTGTGCGGTTGCCTTGGATGCTCAGAGAGAATAGATGGTGGTGGATGGTTACATTTTATTGTGACCGGTGGATATTCGCCAGTGCAACAGAGTAGCAGATAAAACAGTTCTGTTGGCTGCTGTGGCCCCAGTTAAAGCGGTGACCACAGATGGGATGAGAAGATCAATGCTGATTTATGCATGAAAAACACAACACATCTGTTTAGAGGTTGACTGCTGAAAGACGCGGTGGCTTAAAAGAAAAAGAAAATAAAAAGAAGATTTCATCTGGAATCGCGACAGGGCCGTCAAGTAAATGAAATATTTGGCCAGTGCAGTTGAAACGTTTACCTTGACTTTTCTTTTTCTGCAGCAAAGCAGCATACAGTGCCGCATGTCTCCTCCTGTTCCATGAATCAACAGCAGGACTCGGTTGCCTAACAGCTGGTTTCACATTGTCCTAAAAGCAAACAGTGTGAGTGAAAAAGCCAAACCATGACACAGACACGTTGCCAAAGCAGCAGCCAAATATTTGGTATTTTTTACGAGCTGCACTTGTCTCAATGGGGGGTCGAGGTTTAACTGCTGCTTCAAGCTCTACCTGTACCTTTTGAAGTGGCCTGTGAGACATTAACAGTCACAAAGCGAGCATGGATTTAGAGCTTTTCGGGATGACCTTGAGGCAGACATTAAGACTCTTGACCTCAGTACTGTAGTGCTGTCGCCATCTTATCTTTAACATATGCAGCGTCACAGACACTCTCACAGCTCACAACGTCTCAGTAATGTCAGAACAACCTCCACAGAAAGGGTGGATCTGGAGATAAAGCAGAACAAAGTGCATAATGTTCGGCAGACTGAGAGGCTTCTTTTATATTGTTGTAAAGAGACATTTAAGTGTTCCAAACAAACTTGTAAGTCATCAGTCTCTTTGTGGCAGAAAAGAGCTACCAGACAGAGTGTAAAGACCCAAGGCCAACAACCAAGGTCAACGATGCAGGACGCAAAGGCCACTAGATACTGGTTTCACGAAAACGGCAACTGTATTGAAGTGACTGGGAAAGTTCAATTAAATGTTCAATGAGGAGTACGGTTGTCAATAATATATCTTCTTCCAATGTGTGTCTTGGTGGCGATTTATGATTTAGGTGGCGTCCACTTGATTGACAAGGATCTCAGCCTATCACGGTTAGCTGTAATGGTCGCTGTTTGCGTATCCTACCTACGGCTCTAACCAGACATTCGACCAAGTTTGGTTTTGCCGTATCTAGCAGCTTACTAAAATGGCACTGAGCCAAGCGTCAGAACAGCCAAACACTTATGGGTGACGTCACTGATGCTAAGAGACAAAACTGAGACAGCCGTGCCCCTGTGTTTGTTTAGATTTTGGCAAATTGGCATCATTAAAAGTACGCTGTTAGCAGTTCCTGTTTGCTACGTACCCGACTTAAAAAACATGATGAGTCGAAGGTTCAATTCTGGAGATATAAGGAGCATATTGTTTCTATTATTCTATCACAGTTTAAAATCCCCAGGTACAAGGTTGAGAGCAGCAATGGGAAACCTTGAATTGGATATTGGCGTCGGTGTCGATGCCAATTATTACAGTCTTGTTGCAGTTACCCGTTTTCTAAATGGCAACGTTATGACGCTCAACTCTAGGCAACCCGCAGGACGACATCCCAGAAGTTCCGGTCGGTCTGGGGTAAATGACACCAAAGTGATGAGAAAGACTGGTGAGTGCAGCTTGAAGAGCTCAGTGTGAGTTTAATGTGGCATTTACTCTGACGTTTTCTCAATGGCAATGGCCAAAGATTTAAATTAATATGGACAAACAGCGGGACTCTGTAGGCGAAGATGGGACACCCTGCCCTGTCACAGTCAACTTCAAGATCAATCCGAAGAGTCTGCCTTAATGCAGCTAAACACACATTTCTATAAGAATCATTTCACTGTGAGGTAGTGTGTTAGTGGCTAATATCCTGCTTTGACTGAGAAGAGCTGCTGTGGATTACGGAACATCTGTAAACTCAAACACTGCAAGCGCTGACAGTTACAACAGCAGAGGAAGAGTGTTTCATGTAACACATCAGAGGCTATTACACACCACCATCTGCTGGCCAAAACCCGTCACTTCTACCCAGAAATACGAGTAGAACTGGACCTTTTCTCTGTGAAGCTGAAGTTGAACTACTACGCCACTCGGTGGCCAGAAAAGGAACAGGCTGAACTGAAAGAAATCTAGTTTTCGCTCAGTTCCACAGACTATCAGCCCAAATGCATGGGTTAATCCAGCCACGGAGATGACAGTGGTTTGCTTTATAGGAACAACCAGCCACAACTTCACTCACTTCTCATGCTGCTTCAATGTTGCTCCACTTTTAAATGTGCACCAATTTACTAATGAAGTCAGTTAACTAGTCATGAGGAATAAACAGTTGTAATGTCTTTGGAGTGTGCGCTATAAATAAGTTATCAGGGTTATGATCGGTCTAACAAAAGACCTTACAGGAAATGATATCTCAGCCTCTGCTAGTTTGACTTTTATTTTTTTTTATGTCAAGCCCCCCCCAACTTTACGAAATACCAAATTGCTGGAGTGCCTCTTTAATGTTTGGTGAAGACAAGAAAAATATATTTATTCGAAGGGTGATTTCATATGTGCTACTATCCCTTTGATCTTTTGGGGGGTTTTAGAGCTCCTGCACACTAAAAATCACTTGGTTAAAAATGGAGCCGGTGTAAGTTACCATAGCACCGACACACAATAGTGGGTTAACTTGACCCAGTACCAGTGGGGCGTTTTGACCCAGCATTGGTGTTATTTTTACATTACTATTGGGTTGTTGGATCAACACAACCCTTCTGTTGGCTGGTTTCCCACCCATTCGTAAGGGCTCAAATGAAGCCAGTAGCCTATTGCATTGGTGGCAGTGCTATATTGACCCCCCCACTGGGTCTCCTTTAACCCAGCGATTTTTACTCTGAATTTGGTCACTCTAGCTCACAACAAATGAAAAGAGTCTGTCAGTGATGACACCTGTCACTTGATTTGCATCCAGACAAATCTCTTCATCTCATGGATACATATTTACCTTTCTTTAAGAAAGTAACCTTCGTAGAGAAATGTATAAAATGCCAGGTGTTTTCTGCAGCGTTAGCTGGAATCTTGCTTAAGATGGAAAACAGAAGTGTATGAAGACAATCTATGCATGTTGGGATGCCTACTACTACCTACTACTGTTCAGAAAAAGAATAAGTAGCAAAAGAAAAGAAATAAACGGAAAAGTAACTACTCTGAACACGTTGTGCAAAAAATATATTGTATACTTCAGAATACATAAAAGGCTCCGTCTACAGCACAACAACAGCAACAAAACCTGAAAGCTAAAAGCTTTATTGTGTTATTGTGTCAACCCTGTTCCCGATCAGAGTCCTTGAGACAAATGACATTCTTTTTGGTTCATGTACTGCAAAAGCAACCAACCACTTTGTCAAAGCCTCCTTCATTTTCTCTTTACCTGAGTAACTGAGTTTGTTCAGGTGAATAAAAACCGCTGCTGTGAGAGTGAGGATGGTCCCTCAGAGAGTCGCCGTGAGCCTGGATGCCTCAGCGGGTGGATGATTCTCTGACGACTTATTTCAGAAAGACCAGGATGTGAAGAGGAGCGGGTCCTTTAGAGATTTCACCCGGCCGGATTAAAGAAAAGAGGATGCCGGGCTTTTCAGAATACTAAGAGCAATCTTGGTGCTTTTGACACAGCTGTCAGTGGGGCGCTTTAATTTAGCGATAATTTTTAGACCTCAGCCTGATCTCCCCGCTGAGCCCTTGCTTCAATACACAGTGATCCCCGCTAATTGTGTAGATAAATTCAAAGGGCTGGAAATAGCTAATAACAGCTTCACTGAGCTCACTTTACCAGCAAATGTCAGGCAACAGAACAACAATTCATGAAACGGCAGAGTGGTTTATTCATTCAGTAAGTGATAAACTGGCTGCTGCGTGTCTCCACTGCCGCTCTGGAAATCAATTCCTCCACGTCGTGCAGCAAAAGACGGCTAATAACAGCCTCTGAGGCGCATGTACAGCACGAGCTGCTGCTGAACGATGAACCCGTCTCAGCTCATCAAAGTTTCTTTATGTTTTCTGTCATCTGCAGAGCAAAGGACCACACTCCTGTTACCATGACAATTTTTATTCCGGCACGGAGCGCTACGACACCAGCCTGCGAAAGCCAAGGACGCACGAGTCTCTCCTAAACAATAAGACGTCTCGCTCCTTTCGAAACTGAACCAAAGGAATGTTTTTGACGTAGCAAAGAGCTGAAAAAACAAAGATAAGCAAAAGTATGTAGTGTGGAAATTTAACTTTCCACACTGCATACTTTTTCTTCATATACTAACAGATTTTAATGGCTAATTATCTTACTGCCACTGCTGTGATGTCTTCAAAGCAGCATGTTAAAAGGAACACGTAGACATTTTGGGACATTTACTTCCGTTCAGGGAGGTGGTTGGCCTAGCTACGCAAAAAGACTGGAAACAGCTAGCCTGCACTCTGTAGAAGGTTCAAAAGTACACAAAGAATTCAACGTCTTGCCAAGAAAGTTCCAGCGTGTTACTCCCAGTGTATTTTTGAACTTTGGACAGACGCAGGCTAGCTGTTTGCCCCTGCTGCCAGTCTTTATGCTAAGCTGAGCTAACAACCTCCGGTCTCAAGATCAATACTTTACGCCCGGAGGAGAGGGGTGTCAATCGTCTCATCTAACTCTCAGCAAGAAAGCAAATAGCCTTATTTCAAACGGTTCTTTTAATGACTTATATTCTACAACATATTGGCGAGAGCAGGGGCGGGCAATTCACTTTCCCAAGGGGCCACATGAGAAACTGAGACTGCTGTTGTGGGCCGGAGCAATAAGCTGAACTCAATATTAACTTTATTTCTTTATAAAAAGCAGTAAATTGTGTGGTTTTGATAAGAGTAGATGCAGGAATAGTAAAAATGCCGACATTATAAGGCCATTTAATCGACACTCACAAAAACTATTTTGAGAATGAGCATGTTTTTGCAGTATTTCAAAGACCAATATTAAATTAACTTTATAAAATAAAAGTAACAAGTACTATTTAGTTTACAGTCCAGTTGCTTTTTTCAGTTCTTTTTTTCTTGGTCAGCGACAGAAATCTGGTGTTGCACAGAAGTCAGGTTTTATGTCTGAGGTGCATAATGGAAGGACAGACAGCTGATCGTCAGTGACAGAGGATCTGGATCTGGATTTGTTGAACTTCATCAATTCAACGTTTGTTCGCAAGGCGGAGAGAATGTCTTACTGTTTTTGGAGATTTTGTGGGAAATCACAAAGCTGGTTTTGGCTGCTCCATCCCATGATGTGTGTGCAGCTCGGTAAAAAGACCTTGTTGTCGTTCCCACAATACATCAGTCATGTTCTTGGATTTCTCTGCGTGTTTTAGTCTGGTAATGACGATTCAAACTGTGATCCTTAAACTCAGCAACCTGTCCTCCGCAGCACTTCTTTACCTTTGACTTAATGAGTGAATACACGTTTAGAAGTCCATGTTTTCTTCAATCTTTCTTGTTTTTTTAACACGGGCTGACATTTTTGGGGGCTAACAGCTGACTCGCTTCTCTTGTAAACAGCTGCTCACCAAAACACGGCAAAGGCGCGAACGGTGGTGGCCACGCCCACAAGCGCGTACGTTTAAAAAGACGGCTTTTCACTTTTTTGTTTGATTGCTAATTTACCATTTACCTCTCGTGGGTCAGGGACAGCCAAAAGGCCGGATGTGGCCCAGGTCTGGGCTAGATGCAATAAAGATTCCACACAGGTTGATACAAAGAAAAAACAGGGATGCAACGTTATTTTCAACACTGTTGTTCTGGATTAATCATCTAAAGTGTTACTGTCTGACTTCAGTCACTGCAGCTGTGTTTACATCTCAGCCAAACTGTATGTTGTAGTAACTTACAAGCGCCACAAAATGGCAGCAGCTACTTTTCAAACACAGACGGCAACTGTGTCAAGTAAATTCGTTCTCCACAACACGTTTCCTGCAAATGTTACACAATAAAAGCCTTGTTAAAAAAATGGTAAGGCTTTCTGTCCACTGAAACTACAAGGTTTTTAATTTGAAACTGATACAGGAAGTGTTGATTAATCGTGATGCAGTAACTTTAACAGGTCAAACGGGAGCGGATCAAAACGAGGTTTCCTACTAAAATATGATCAATTATACTCATCAATCAGAGGGAATTAGAAACAAAGGCCTGCCTGTAATACAAGCCTGCTTCAGATAAAGGCCCCGGCCTCTATCTGAGGAAATACGGTACTTACATTTAAAAAATAAGAGTTTATTTCCAGATACTACTCTGCTTCATGTAGCAGAACTGCAGTTATGTTACTTCCGGTCAGTAAAGACAGAAAGTGAGCGGAGATGCTCATTGGTTTTTCTGATCCATTGCTGATTTGTCATGGCAACTAAAATAATTTTGGCGATGTGATACTTGAAAAAAAAATACCTCATAGTTCAGTTCATTATCAGCTGAACTAGGAACTGGTATGAGGCAAATCAGAGACAAGCCATTTGAGCGCACAAAAGTAAAATTGGAATTTAATTGATTTCCCTTCAAGGCACGAGCAGCAGAATTCAGAAAACATGCAGCAAAATATAAAAATATACCTTTTTTTGACATCACCCACAGGGATGCTAACACCATAAAACTTCCACTCACCAGTCTGTGTGCTGATCATCGATGACCAGCAAGATCATGGGCTTGCGTACGACAGGTTTAGGTGGCTGACTGCTTCCTGTTGGGGCTCCTTCAGCTCCTGTTGCTGCTGATTTGGCATGTGCAGCAGCAGCGACATTCTGGGCCATCTGCGCACTCTTCACCACGCTGGAGAAGGAGCTGAGGAAGCTACCTGAGCCCGCAGTCGGGCCTGGGGCTGAGCCCGAGCCCTGGGTCTGACTCGGGATGCTTGGGGGCTGCCGCCTCTCTGTGGCCGGGGAGGCGGGAGAAGAAGTGGATGAACCTGGAGGCGTTGGCCTCTGCAGGTCCATCATGTAGCCATTGGGGAGGTTGGCCACAAAGCTGCTGTCTGACAGGCGCCGGCGGAGGTAGTTCATGGTGATGGGCTGGTGGATCAGTCAGGCCAGAGTAGGTGAGGGAGAAAAATGCCTGAAAGACAGAGAAAGGGAGAAAGGATCTGTTCACAATCAGTTTTGCAATGTTGTTCATATGTGGACATGTGTCTCACCCCAACATCGTCTTTTGACAAAAAAAAAATCATATTATATACAATATATATATAAATATACACACATATACAGTATACATACATACACACAATGGGACACACCAGCTGCTAATAGATGTGACCCACCCTGAGTGGTTAACTGAACGATTTTTTGGCACATATAATTTTAGTTGAGATGGAAGCTGTGAAACATGTGATGCTTTTCTGCTTTCCGATGTTCACACTAATTAGCAAACATCAGACCGGAGGTGAGTGTCAAGCTTAGGAAGGTGCCAAACAAAAGCTGAAATACTGCTATATCGAAAGTGTGTGCCCAAGGTGCTTTTTACTAACAGCTACAGTATGAATCTGCTGAACGTGACTGGCATAAGATTAAGTTACCCAGGCAAGGTGGGACCCAAACCGCTGGCAAATAATTCAGTGACCCAGCAGTGACGATCCAAAGTTGGAGCAGTGATTCACAGCTCATTTCTATGTAAAGCAGATAGAGCCTGCTGGAAGAAAGGAAGCAGTTATATAACACATGGAGCCCAGTGTGGCAGAGAAAAGACATTCAAACAGATTAGCTATCAAACTGCAACGAGGCACGCATGCTAGCGGAGGGGGAAAGAAACCCTTAAACCTGATTAAAAGCTAGGCCGCTCATATAGCAAACGGAGCTTGGATGAGATGAAAGTGCATGTCTTATTGAGGCATCACGTCTCAGGCGGATGTACCCGGTGTCTGCGGCAGTGTTTTAGTGGTTAAAGGGGGAGGAGGATCGAAACGAGCCCGTAGCAGGAGGAAAAGGACGTGCAGCAAATGTTTCTTCTTGACGAGTTAATGTAGTCAGACAATCGCTATCAGGAGGTCTTTATGCAGAGTGAAAGTTCTGTGAACCTCACCTCTGAACTCTACAGACGGTGTCATGTATTATTATTGTTAGTGGCAGTACTGGTCATAGCTGTTGAAGCAGTAGTGTAATAAATAAAAATTCTCTTTTCTCTTGCCACCCTCCAGAGAGAGGTCAGGGGTCAGCAGCTACATTGCCCGTTTATATCAATGAGGGTAGAAATATTAGAAACACCTCTCAGTATAAGTCAACACAGTTCAAGAGCAACACAAACTACAACCTCTAAAATGACCATAAAATTGAATTAACACCTCTCTGAAACCTTCGCGAGGGTAGAATTTACTGCAGTTCTCTTACATTAACCTGCATTCATTTTAGCAATGTGTTCCTAACAAACAGGCACACTGCTTCTTGCATTTCAGCTGTGGATTGATACACATTTGGCTCTCTAGCGAGCATGTTACCGTTGACAGTGCACATGTAAATGGTGATGACGGAACGTGCCTGCCAGTGCAATAGTGCAATAGTGTGAGAGGAACATGCTGGACCGGCTTTGGCTACACAGACAATAATTGTTAGTAGGATCAATTCATTGTTGGTTTGGATCTACTCATGGCATTTGTTGACAATAAAAACATTATCAGAAGTCTTTTAATACCATACTCGAGTTTGGGCATTCATTGTTTTGCCCAAGGGCATATCTCATCAAGGCAAATGCTGGACAACAGAGTGGACTCTGCCTTGCAGTGGCCGGGCTGAGCAGCCTATCCAATCACAGAGTGAAGGGGCATCACCCCCCCCTGGGAATGATGCTCATGTGTCAACCACCACGAAGCTCTTGGAGAGAAAAATAGCAGGAATTAAGTCAAATTATAGAAGATTGCTAGAAAACAAGACAGAATAATGACAAACAAGCAGCGGCAATTACAGTTACAGGGCCACTGATTGCCAGCTCAGCCCTCCTTGGAATGCCTTGATCCCATTGGACAGATAAGGAGCTGTCCGCTGAAATACTGAAAATCACTACATTTACACCGCTGGCACATTCCCCACTTTCTCAACACCCTATAAGCTGCTTAATCTCTCTGTGCCTGAGCACATCTGACATTATTAAATCATTAAAGGCTTCGCCTCCTAGTTCTCTCTGCAGTACATCCACGCTGGGAGGAAACCAAGGGAACCCCATGCTCTGTTGCTGCAGACGTGGTGGCAAACATCAGTGGTAAGAGTTTGTTACGAGAGAAGCAAGTAGCAGAAAGCGACGTACAAACAGCAATAGGACAAAAAGAACACCATGGGATATCCACTTATTTATGTCCTTTCAATAATCTTCGTGTGGTAAGAGCCTGTTGGGGCTGGCTATAAAAGAGCAATTGAACGAATGTGGCTGTCATGTCAAATCATATTTGATGCTCAGTGTTTACAGACTTCACTCCACCCTGATAGAAACCCGTAATTGAAAGCTGGTGAGTGGTACAGTAAGTCATGTATACAGGAAATATTACAGAAGTCCTTAAACTCTAACTGCAAATGGGACTTTGGCTCAGCAGTAATCACAGGCTTTGCTGTATAATGATGGGGAAGAGCAGGATAGCGTCGCACCAGACTCTGGGATCCCTGCTGCTGAGTGAGTGGGTAGAGTGAGTGTGATACTTTTTCTATATTTAACAATCTTGTAATTGATGAAGATACAGCTTGAGGGAGATAGCGCTTCCTCCCCGCTGGTCTCGAATTTCATGTTTCGCGCTTCATTTGTTGCATCCTGATTGTGAATCTGGTGAATCACACATTCTGAATGGCTGTCGTGTGACTTTACACCTCAAAAGCCTGTTAGAATTGTTGACTAAATGCTGAGAACATGCAGTACTGTCACTCCATCGTCTCTGACAGTGTAGCGTTCCCGTTTCCCACCTTACATGTCCAAATTATGCAATAAGTACCAATACGTGCCTGTTGATTTTCTTAATGAGATAACTGAAGTGAGGCGGCACTCGAGGGTTACGTCTGACGAAAATGCGTTTCTCAATGCTGTCCGGTACCAGCTTCTTGTAAATAAATATTTATTATTGGAAGTGGGGGGACTTGGTGGTAAGGGGTGGCGCTGCTCCCTGCTTTTTGTGCTCTTACTATGGTAGATGTAGTTGATCCTAAAATGCAAATAGTTGATTAACAATCAAAGTCATTTTTCAAACAAAACCTCCCAAACATTCAGTTGTTGCATCTTCTCAACTGTGACACATTGCTGCTTTCTTTGTCTTATGCGATAGTTAACGAATTACCTGGGGCTTGGACTGTTGGGTCAGACAAACCAAGAGATCTGAAGGTGTCTTCTTGGCCTTTAGGAGATTGTGATTGTGAAAATGTTTATGATTAATGGTTTAAATTGAGAAACTAACCAGCCGATTAATCAACGACGAAAGTGACAAAAAGGTAACAGACAAAATGCATGACTTCAATACGAGGATGTTTGAGCTGAAACAATCAGTCAATTACTGAGTTCTAACTATTCTGATAAAGTCATTTTTTTATGTAAAAGTATCACACATCGATTAGTTAGTCTTCTTTGATAAGCAAACAGGAAATCTGTTGAAACAATCAACTTAAACACGTCAGTCTGAGAAGTTAAGATGGGCATTTTTCACAATGTTTCTGACATTTTACATACCACAACCAATGACTGATATTCACACTACTTACTATCATTTACAATGACGTGCTTAATATTTAATGAACTTTATACGAGCATAATCTAAAATGATAATGGCCTTTAGCATTGTTGCCCAGGCTGTTACAAGAGGCCATTTACAGACACAGTCATTGTCCAACATCACCAAAGGGATCAATGTGTGTCTGCTGCGCCGCGTGACGCCACAAGCGCGCAGACGTGGCTTTTATTATTCATGACGGTTTGAGCTGGGGGTGTGACCGGTTGGAGCAGAGGGTAGCTGCACTCACAGTGAGGGAAATGGAATTAAAGACAGGTGGGATGGCGGAGCGACGGAATGCTCTGGGAGGGCAGGTGGCATTTAACCTGCCCCGAGACATTCTGGGGGATCATGATAAATATGTGGGACTCGCTGCCAGATGGATGTTCACGACCGGCACTATCCTGGAGTTTCCTAGCAGTTGAGGCTGTTGTCATGGTTACCATAGATTGTATTTTTATTCAATCGCTGTTGGTCATCCAGTCCGTCCATATGTCTGCCCGTACGTCCAATTCTTCCAGGTCCACAGCAAGACATCTCGACAGCTACTGACCAGACTGGAATGACATTTGATACAAATATTCACTGACACCTACAAATGTTGGCGACTTCCTTCCTTCCTCCCTTCCTTTCCTCTAGCGCCACCATCAGGCCACAATTCCCCTTTAACCAATACGTTTGTTCTGTGAAGAGATCTCAAAAGCATTTTACTCCCTAAGAAATCTGCTATGGATGAGGATGAATCCTAACATTTGTGGCGACCACCTAACCCTTCGTCCAACAGTCACAACTGGTTCAGAATCTCCACAGAAAATGTCTAAAAATATCTAAATATAGTAAGTAGACTGCCATAAACTTACAAAGCCCACTCATGCGCTTCAGATCCTTTTGAATTTGTTATTTCCTTGACCTCTCTGTAATTCCATCCTTGTTCCAGGCTCTTACAATAATGAAATCATTGTTATGTATTTGCTGTCCAATGCTTTCGCCTGCCCGCCTGCTTAAGAGTATTAGTTATGTTTCAGTTAAAAGCAGACTGTGGAGCTTCCTATCATCTTCCTCCAGCCCTTCCACTTGCCTTTTATAACTTCAGTATGAGACTTCCTTTACAGAACCTCAGATTGTTTGACCCTGCCTACCTAGATTTCACTCAATTAATTCAATTAATTAGATTATTTGCAGCTTTTACTGATGATTATAAAACTAAAACTGCCTCTGGTTAGTTTATCATTGACTGTTGGTAAGCTTATATTTCTAAATATGAAGATATCAACTACTTCCACTTCACTATTGAATGGATTGCCATTAAAATTTGTACATTCATGGTCCCCAGAAGGATGAATCCTTCCTCTTGTGCCACCAGCAGGTTGACATTTGTGGTTTTAACTGAAGTGTCTCAACAACTACTGGATGGATTGCTATGAATGTGGGACAGACATTCATGCCCCCCTCAGGATGAATTGTCTTGACCAAATTGATTTTTCATTTAGTGCCATCATGAGATCAAAATATCACTTTGGCCAATACTTTGGTTTATGACCAAATACATGCAAAAATACAAAGATTCCCATCAGCTTCACCTAATTAGCAAAACGTTAGCATGCTAGCACGCTTAGCATTGATCTCAAAACACCACTGTGCCTTAATGCAGCCTTAGAGAGTTGCTAGCATGGCTGTAGGCTCTTGTACTCTTGTAAACGTCAGCATCTTCACGCTACAAATTCCTTCATGTTCATTGTACTTTGTAAATGAAAGGATTCAGGTTGTAACAATAAAACCAACCGTTTCACAGCATCAGATGAGCTACAGTGTTCCTGCAGTCTCTTAGCAACCCTCCTTTTATTTTACTTATGATCCTACATATGGTGCAGAGGCTCGACTAAGTAACACACTGCCCCTACTTTTCAGGGAACATTGATGGTAAGGTTGTGACTCACGACTGTGTGACTAGCCCTCTGCCACCCTCTTAATGTTGCTACTAGGCGTGACTAAGATGCTAAATACTCCATGAAAAATGCTTCTGAGGAGCGCTGTTCTAACACACTGTCATCATATATATTGATAATCTGAATATTAAAAGATCCAGTCTCAAATAAATGAAGCACTTATATCAAACCTGTACAAGTGTAAAGTGTAAAATGGCATCTGAAAACCTTCTGGATTTTGCAACATATTTTTACACTATATTTCCACTATGATTGATGCATGCGATTAAACGGGGAGGATTATGAGTGTGTGAGAATGAGTGTGTGACACGACGTGTTTGGGTAACATTAGTACAGTTCTTTTCTTTCGAGGGGAACATAAGCCAATATTGGACTGGCATTTTGGAAGCCATTTCTGGGATTTCTCTATAAAAATGGCCGCTCATAATCAATACTTTGTATCTTGTCCTCTACTATCTACAGTGTATGCAGTAGTAGAATAAACTTAAATTCTAGATCCACAACATTACAAACAACTACAGTTGATTTCATGCCAATAGTCAGCATCTTTAATTGTAACCAATTTTCACGGAAAAAACACAGTAATATTCAGGGTTGAATCCTTTACACAGTTGAGAGTATCGTGGAAAACAAATCACTGAATCCCAGCCTAATTTAATCCTTAAAGAGTGGGCCACTCTTAAGGCTGATTAACACCCCACTGGACTATACTAATAGAACAACATCTTACACTTTATTAACGGCTGTTACTGGTATGAATTCAAATCTAAAATCGTGAACCTCCTGCATGTTGTCGCCTCTACTTTGGCGAGACGTCTTCAGAAGAGATGGCGTTGAGTTGTTGTGGGTGTTTGTGTGGAAGCCTGCTGCTTATTTTAATCAGCCATTGCTAAATCTTGTAAAATGCCATCTTGTGAGAACACTATTAGGCTTAGGCTGTTGACTTCAGTGCTTGGAAATGCAAACATGCTGTGAAATGCTTTCAGTGCACTGCCTCTGTTTTGTACCGACTTTGCAGGCATTTTCCAACAGGACAAGTGCAACCAGACAAGACGTAATAAGATAAAGGGGGCAATAATTACCATTACAATGCTTTACCACACACAGATCGACTTATAAATTAAAAACAATGGAGCTTGAATCCGAATCTGAAAATCGTGCCGCTTTCTGCTCTTGCAGAACCACCCAGCAAGAACGGGAAAGTCATCCTTGAACTGTGAACCTCGACGACTGCAGTGACAGAACGTGCTCGGCGACAGTATCCGCACACTGCGAGAGTGTCTGCAGCAGCAGCGGCGACGAGCTGGCGAGGAGTCACAGCCAAGTCACCTCACCGCACTTCTCCCTGCAGACGCCACGGTAGCACACACACACACACACACACACACACACACACACACACGCACACACACACAAAGACAATGAGGCAGAAGGTAGACCCAGCCTCAGACCTCTCCTTCTCCCTACACATGCAGGACTGATTAGACAGGTTCACGCAATACAATCTCAAGAAACCTTCTGGTTAAAACACAGAGAACGACTTCTCTCAATTCAGGAAAGACCCAAATTTCATTCATGGCTTAATCCACACATCAGTGGGAGGAGCCAAATAACTAGATATGGACATTGGCATGATGTTGACTGAAGCTCAACAAACTAGACAAGATACAAACACACTATTTTATAATTGATGCAAAAAAGGCAAGAATTCTAAAGATACTGAACAACAAAACGTTGGCTTTCCGCACATCAAAACAAAGCTCTGCTTAATGTAATGCACCATCCATATCTAAGTCATGTCTAACAGGCTGCTGATGAATCATTTAAATATACACTGCATCAGCAGCGTATTGATTCAAAGGTCCATTCAGAACAAACCAGCTCGCACGTTACAACTTGTTTCTACATCAAAGTCTCCTCTCATCACAAACTGGACACACTGGGAAGGGCCAAACTAGCTGACTAAGGACAAAAAGGTCACTGTTATTTTTGCAATTCATCATTTCACCAGAAGAAAAAGGGGGATCATTAGTGGCTGCAGCCAGCCTTTCATGCTGAGGAGCATCTGTTGATGATAGCTGATCATGGAGGGAACCCTTGTGTCTGCCTCCTGATTGCCAGAAAAATATTTCACGGTGTTTATGTGGCAGTATAGTGTCATTGTCATCAATGTTCAGAGCTGAGCTGTAACACCGCAAACACCATATATGGAGGCGCTGTCATTTTTAAACTCAAAACGAAGCTACTGAATCTGTATGTTTCTGTACAACACTGAAATCCCCCGAAAACTACGTTTCGTGTGTTGTGCTTTTCTCTACAACATCAATAAGCAACAGTCAAAGTTAAAATTTGAAGAAAAAAAAACAACAACAACTTTAGGGTATTGTTAGAGTTACACACTCAAAAACCTAAATCTGCTCCATCTGGATTCTGTGGGTGTGGTTTTGATCAGATTTGGTTGACAGCAGCCTGGCAACCCCACATCTGTCATTCATTTCTGATTCAAATATTACTCTGTTCTGATTGGTGAGGAGAAATATGTGACGTCACCTTCTTCTAACCGAGCCCCGCCCACTTTAAATCCAGTCCGAAGAGCACAGAGGTGAAAAGAAAAGCAGCAAACTCAGAAATTGAATAACAAAATGTGAAAACTGTGTGTCCACGCAGGACCCCATCCCTCGCAGTAAGACGCCGATGGTCTTCAGGGCCTTAAAGTGGCTGCAATCAATATTTTTATGTTAACAATGACTCACTTGAACACTTGTATATGAACAAAGTTGCTCATAGTGACAAACCCGCAGGGAATTATCACCTGACTCTGCAGCTCCCCGGAGCTTTAGCATGTTTCAGCTAATTGCTCTCCATTATCCGGCCCGCAGTCGTAACGCAACTTCACTCTCAACGCTCTCATGGGCCTGGTTTTAGGGCGAAAAGGTTCAATAAACACCCCCACTGTGCCCCACCTGCTCAGCACCAAAACAGACCTAAACGGAGAGTGAAAACTGGCCAGAAACACAATTCCAAATGAACGACAATGTTGCTCCGTGTCTACTTGACGCGTGGACGGGCAGCTGCTTGCCGGCGAGATGAAAACGTGTCAGCTGTGTGTTCACGGCTTGCAGGGTTCAGTTGAAACAACAGCAGCGACCCCTTTAGCCTTTAGGGATGGACATGGCCTTTTATAATAGCAACAGGGTTGTAATTTGCCACTGTCGCCTAGTGCTTGCTCATGGTGGAATTGTTGGGTCTGTACATATAGAGTTGGCTTGGACTTGCTCTATATTAACAAGAGCTATGAGATAACTCTGTTATGATATAGCGCTATATAAATAAAATTGAATTGAATTGAGTTAATTTAGAATATTAAAAATGTGTTGCTGGGAAAAAACGGGGCCCATCATCTTGAGGCAAAGAGAAATATTTCTGCTTAATTAGGGGCTTTTCTGCATCAGGGTCACGTCTCTAAATGGGATGGATGTGATCAATTACTGTGATAAAGACCGACACCTGCGAGTAAACTGAATATAATAATATAATATAATCCAGGTTGTAGGTTTCTGTAACCTCGGTCTCATGAAATGGACCCCCCCCCCCGGCGGAGGAGTGACTGGACTGTGGGCTGCAGAGACACGGCTGAGAGGGAATCCCTGCACAGACCCGCTACACCGGGCAGACACAGCGCTGCGCCCACGGCTCCACCTCCACTGAGGCACAACAACAACAACAATAATAATAAGAATCGTTCATTTTTCATTTGTGTCATTTTTTTGGATTTTTTTTTAAAATGCCCCGGAAAAGATGAGCTTCGTTGCGTTGAAGCAGCCGATTTCTCCAACAAACAGCCCGCAGCGGGAGACGCGCCGGCAGCAAAACGTGGGAAGGATGCGGGAATAAATGCGCACTTTAATTACCTGAGCGGTTGTCAGTAGCGTCGGATGATGACCCTTCTTTCTCTTCTTCTTCCTCTTCTTCTTCTTCTTCTTCTTCTTCTGCGCTCAGGTCCACGGTCCTCCTCAGCCTCCCAGCCAAGCCCCCCCACCCCCTCACGCGATCGATCTAAATATCACAATAACCCCAAATCAAAACCCGAACCAGAG
>JAVQJF010009304.1:0-37500 GCA_036023855.1 Gadopsis marmoratus | reverse complement strand
ACATCAACCCCCACAAACTGATTCCAAACAAACCCGAACACACAGACTGATTAAAAAAATTCATTAATCTTATCCTTCTGAGGAACCAAGTCACACATATGTATATTATTTATATCAGTAGACATCCCTTTGATCATTCCATATTGCATAAATAACACCGTGACATAACAGCAACCACAGAGAGGAACCAACAGAGGGCAAGGATGCTCAGGAACAGGGCACGAGGAAGTGACTCAAAGTGTATGTTTTTGTCAATAATAGTTTGGATTTAGTCTTGGAGTTTTAGAAAGTTCATCAAGCACAACCGGTATGCTGATTCTTGCTGGGTGGCTGCCGCTAACAGAATGAAATGGGTCACATGTTAATGCACGAAAGAGGAAGGAAGGAACAAACAAACATTTAGACACATGATACATGCACAGATAAAATTAGATACTAGCTTTTGAGAACAATAGGAGTTCTGTTCTCTTTCTGCGCCAGGCAGTTAATTAGGGCTAACAGGCAACCAAATAATGCTGTGTGCATCAGAGGGTTGTCCATACACAGACACACGCACACGCACACGCACACACACACAGTAACCAAAAGCAATCTATACCAGGAATATAATTAGGACTAAGGGGCTACAGTGAGAAATTACATGAAATGTGAGAGTGAAAACACACACAGATCCACACATGAGCTATATTTAACAACTCATATCTCTCCTCAACAGTATTCTTGACAGCTCGGGGACAAATTGCGACAGAAAATAGCCCAATCGTTTTAGCGGGAGGAGAAAAAAATGGCTTCCTGTGTGCCGTGAACAATGAAGCTTTGCTAAAAACTGCCCAAACAGCCTCACATGCTTTTGACAGATATCGTTCATTGCTTGAAAAAGTGCTGGCTCAGTGCTCAGATGAAAGTTGGAAAGACACCAAGGTGACTGCGTTAACTCTGTGTTCGTCTCGTTCTCTCCCCCTTGTCTCTCGCCCTTCCGATCTCCCCTCCTCGCTTGCCTTTTTTTCTGCAGAAGAGGAAGAATACGAGCATGATATTCTCACAAACCACACCCATGGCCGATACGCTAGAAGTCTTGGTAGGTTTCCGCACCTATTTGTGTCTCTTCCTGTCTGCATTTTGTGTCTTTTCCTAGCCGTCTGTTTCTGTCATCTGTCATCTGTCTCTCGAATACCCCTCTTATTCCCTTCTTTCTCCCTCTCCTCCCCTATCAGTAGAGGCGCAGCCGGCCCAGCAGGCGGCGTGTAAAGTTCGGACGGAGGTGATGGAGGTGACGAGGTCCATGCTGGACCGCCGCAACGCCAACTTCCTGCTATGGCCGCCCTGCGTGGAGGTGCAGCGGTGCTCGGGCTGCTGCAACACCAGGCTGCTGCAGTGTGTCCCCATTGTCACCTCCAGCAGATACCTGCAGGTACACAGTGGGGAAATCTGTCACCGTGACAATGAGTGCTTTTGGTGCACCAAGATCCAAATACTGGTAAACGTTCCACTTGGCGACTAAATTTGGAAGAGCTGTTCACTACACTCGTTTCCAGAAGTGTCCTGTTTATTTACAGTCTTCTGGACAATAATTAAATGTTACCGTCTATTGACCGTCACTAGAATTGCAACCTGATATTATGATCACGTTATTATATCGTTTAGTTTTGCATGCCGTACATTTGAATTGATATATCGATATCCGCCAAGTAATTTCATAAATATGGCAGCCCAAAGGCTCAGAAGCATCGAAAAGCTCTGGTGGCCATTTTTATACTATTGCCTCAGGGGATGATTTACGCGCTTGGGTAGACATTGCGAGAGAATGCGCACAACCTGTCTCTATGCATGATACAACTCTGACAAATCATTCAGCATTTAATTTCTACACAGTAAAAGCCTTGGCATGAAGCCTCCTAATTTCATGGAATTATAAGCTTGTCTGGAAATATGTTCAACCAGTATTGATTTGCTACTTGCTGCAACGATTTCACATACAGCTACGAGTATGTTCTGTTAAGTGAAACGCAACAGTCACTTTGATCTTTTGGAGTTCTGCTTGCATAGCTTCTGTTGGATCCCCCATCGTGCCTGGTCCCCCACACTTCATTAATGATTTACACTTTATGCGTGTCAGATTTTGTGTGCTAACGTTTTTGTTCTTTCTGCATCTTTCCCAGGTGATTAAGATCCAGTACATAAACAGGAAAGCCCACTACGACAAAGCCATCATCTCAGTAGACGACCACGTCAGCTGCAGGTGCCAATCTCCGTCATCTCCCTCCTCGTCCTCCTCGTCTGTTCCCATGCCTCGCTCCTCCATTCAGAGCAATCCCAACCCACCCCCACCGCTCCAACCTCCACCATCCTCCCACCTTCCCCTGGCCCTCCCACGGCCCATCCACCCCGCTCAACCAAAGACTCACGCTTCCAAGGCCGACCTGCATCGCCATGACGACCTGAAGCACAACCAGCAGCACTACCACCCCGAGGAGCGTGAGCCGGTGGTAAGGCAGTGGCAGCAGGGCAGTTACACCCAGCTGGTGCGCTGGACACAGCCCAGAGTGCACCAGGCGCCAACACAGGTGCAGCCAGGGGTGCACCAGCCGATTGTTGGGCCGGTCAGCACCTGGCCATCTGAAGCGCGGGCGGAGCATAGTTTCATGGGAAGTACACAGCAGCTCGGGCATGGGAGTGGGTATGACGGGAGCAAGGAGGAAAGTGGCGTGCATGTTGCAAACAGTGGTGGGGAAGCGCATCATCCAGATCACGTGCAGAGGCAGCAGCAGTTGTTACAGCATCAGCAAAGACAGCAGCTTCAGCAGCAGCATCAGTATCATCATCAGCCACATCATCCACAGCAGTACAACCATGGAGGAGCGGAGGACCAAGAGCTGAGGACACAATATCGACTCAACGCTCCCCAATCAGACAGTGCCTCTCCGCCTGGCAGCCCAACCCAGCCGCCTAGATTAGAACAAAGCCCCACTCCTCTTGTGACCACATATGAGAAAGATTCTGTGACCAGCCAAAAAACCGCAGAGGTCACGAATCACAAACAGACTCAGACTGAAATAGCCAGTCAGAGAGAAGGGAACCTGAGGGAGGAAAGTGGGTCGGCCAATAGCGGGGACACGGCCGGGGCAGAGCTGGCCGATCAGGGGAAGGAGAAAGGCTCGAAACTGACCAGTGGGGATGGTCATTTAACAGAGCAGGAGAGGCGACAGAAAACACTGCAGACGGTACAAATGGAACTGGATCGAGATACTCGTCTTCATCCGCATCATCCTCAGCAAAGACCAAAACCGACCACATTTAAAACAGGTACCGCTCAGATGTGTGAGAATGTGTGGATGAAAGCTGGTTTTACAGGCCACTGGTTACTTTTGACAAATGTTTTTTTTTTTTTAAATATGTAGATAGAATAAGTATGCCGACAATTTGGCCTTTAGGTTGTGAAAGTGGCTGTCCAGTGATTAATCATTGCACTAAATCTTAACGTAACACATCGAAACCGAAGCAGCAGAGGCCAACATATCCTGACCTCCAAAAACACTGGATCCTACATTTCCCATAATTCAACCTAATATGTTGTAATGAAACCCTAACCCTCACCCATGTAAAACCATCTTTTAAGTAAACAGATGACAAGTAAACAGATCCATATGTGTAAAATTGGTGGCGTTGTGGGTACTTTAAAAATAGAAGTAATAGAAGGAAAATACAGTTGCAAGCAAACAGTAAAAGCTCTGCATTGAAAGCCGGACGCATCGATGCAGAGTGGAGGATATGTATTTACCATTGCTGCCCTTTAATGCAGGACAGAGGAAGGGGTAATCACTACGACTACCGCCACACTGCGTTGGAGCATGCCTTGTAATTTTAGCTTTTAATCAAGTTCTAGAGAATCAATGGGAGCGTTTCCCAGGCAGGAAGCAGCCCCACTGTACATGTATGACTAAACAACACGGCCACATGTGTCCTCCTATTCTTCCCCGACCCCCCGAGAGCCCTGCCGTCAGAGAGCTGGACTTCCTGCTGCTGCGTGTTTGACTTAAACTGGCGGGCAGTCACAGGCTTTGTTAGGTGGACTTCAAGGTTATTAGCTGCCCTTCAGAGTGCAGTTACAGCCGCCACAGGAGCTACACACCCTGCGTTTATTCTTCACTGGTGCTATTATGATGCTATGATGAATTTGCTACTTGGCTCTTTTTGTCTTATTGGTCCATGTGTTTTTATGTGTTTTTCTATTAGTCTTTTTCTCTCCTCTGTGTTTGCTTGTTTGTTTACGGCCTCCATGCATTTCAAAATAACCCACATTTGGTACCCAAGCTTGTAGACAAAGCTGCGTTTAGAAACTGCAAGCTGCAGCTCCAAACTAACCTTTGCATTTACGGCATCCTCTACCTCCCCTTGGTGTCTTTCAGCCCTCTCTACCACGGCTCCCATCTCACCCTCAGCCCGCCAGGCCCCGTTCCGACCAGCCTCGCCTCGCCGCAGGAGGAAACACCGCAAGCGCATCAGCAAAGCAGCCATCAGAGCCATGATCATGTAGAGCTGCAGGTGAGAGAATGAGCCTGAGGGATGGAGGGAGGGGTGATAATGCTCATTCAGTAACCCGAGGCAGAATGGGCGCATAATGACAAGAATCTGAGGATGACGGTTAAAATCAGTTGCGCAAAAGTATTTTTGATGCAAGCAGCGAAGAGACGAGTGCATCTCTTTATCGCGAGTGACGCAAATTTAAAAAAGAAATTCACCGTGTCGGTGTTTTCTAGAGTATTTACCTGGGCAATAAAATAAAAATTCAACAGTTCACCTGCAAGTTCCTGCCGTCACACTCTGTTATGCCGAATGTCAGAATAAAAGTAGGTGAATCTGCAAATGTTTAGCACATAGTGCCTTTATTTTTTCTAGCATGTATTTGCCTTCATTTCTGTGAGTCAGCATCCTCACCACTGCCTGGTCGTCTCTCTTTCCCTGACAGTAAAATGGTGAAGCTAACCAAAAGCTTTTAGCCAGACACATTCCGCCAAAGGAATGTGGAGAGACAAGAAACATGGGATTCTTGAATGTGGGATGACTGTGGACGGACGCTGAGGAGTCAACAGAGGGGATGGACGCTGCTGCTGCTTTTCAATGGACGGCTTGACAAAGTCACCTCTCCTGCTCCGAAGCTGCCGCAGAGCGTCCAGCTCCACGGATATAACAAACGTGCAATCTTGTGAACTCCTTGGGATGGAGGATATTTGTCACACTAAACACTGGATTTCATTCATGTGAACCACACATCCCATTAACGCCGATCGATGGAAGCTCGTCAGATGCCCAAAGCTAGACTGGTGGTCTCGTCTTGCGGTCAGCAGCCATTGATTGGCTGCTTAAACACTTTTGACTTCAAGCTCATCTACTGATTGGTCCGCAAATTGAGGACTTGACTATGGCTCGGACTGACAGGTCATTATTGGGGGCTAAATGTGGAGCTCAAGATGAAACTGGAGACGTGGAGAACTGGATTTCTACACTGGGACGATAACTGGAAACTGGACAGTGCAGCTCAGGCCTCAATGCCAAACATTACTGTTATCCTACAATGTCTGAGTCTAACTTTATCTAACACTGGAGTAGCCACACACTGACCGTACTACGTTGACTAGAGAAGTGCTCTACCGTGTACTGTAGCTTAATATACTGGAGAATACCAATAACCTGCTCATTTTGTACTACTGCCAGATTAAAACGGAATAACCAAATGCCTGCCTAGATAATATGCTATGAATATCCACATTAAATCATGTCTTAAAGACCTGGCTTTTAGAGATCCCCACGAGCCAGTTATAGCCAACACTGTATGTATAAATGCTTTTAGAATATGATTCCTGGGGGGGAAAAGAAAAACTTTATTTCTTAACTTATTTAAAAAACAAAAGGAGGCTGTGAAATCCTCCAGTTCTCAAGTGTAATTATTGATGCAGACATGTTTCAGATTATAATTATTGGTTGTACTACTGTTCTGAATGTTATTTTTAATAAAAAATCTAAATATTCAAAGGAATATACAGTTACAGTTGTGTTTCAGATTTTGTGCGCATGCTTGAGTATGCATGCTGTGTGATTAAGCCGTGAACGGACATGTAGATGCATGCGTGTGAGTGCGTGTGCACACAAAGTGTGTGCGCATGTGTGTTTGGTGTGTGTGTGTGTGTGCGTGTGTATGTGCATGCACCCCTCTGCTAGTCTTGTGACTGAACGTCCTGAAGCTCTGTCACGTAAAGCAAGGCAGGGGTCAGCAGAAATGTCTGGTTGCTATAGGAACCCGCCGACGGACACGTCAACAGAGGAGTATCATATGGTGAATGAGAGACAAGGGGGAAGGGGAGGAGGGAGGTGTCAGTCCAGGAATGGACAGGAGGTGAACGACGGAGAGAGCGAGGGAGTGAGAAAGAGGGGGTAAATGCCCCGTGAGGGTTGGAGTGAGCTGAAACATCACAGCGAAGTGAGAAGACGTGAAAGGCAGCAGGGACAGAAAACACTAATAATCGGGCTCTAGGGAAATACGACGGAGTAGAGAGCAGAAGTCAGAGAAAACGTCAGAAAGATCTTTTAAGTTTGAGAGCCAGTTTACATGTAATTGTGATGCGTAACGGGTTTCCCCTTCACAGATTATTTTGGTCTGCAGATTCTCTTCTTTAAGAATGATGACTCAGCGTGTACTTTACCCAGGCCTCGAGGTACACAAACACACACACACACACACACTGTTAGACTGCCTGGATATGGGAATATGACGGAACTGCAAATTCAAGTCACTGCTGTCACATGAAAAACTCAAACCTGCATTTTGGGTGGGATTCATGTTATTCAGTTTGAAGCGATATACTGTAATTATTCTTATTACTATTTTTATATAGAATCACAAGTCAAGCCAGAGGGTGAAATTATGAATAACAGAGAAAAAGATTAATGAAAATCTGTTTTTTGGTGTGCCTGGAGTGCGGTAGCACTTTCCAATTTTGGAAAGCTTTATTTGACTATTTGTGTATTTGCTTTAACTTCAAAGTGAGGTTGGTGAAGTGGTTTTTAACCTGCAGCAGATCCTCCATTTTACAGAGCATGTAAACATGGACATATATGCAGGGCCGTCGCTAAGAGACCCATGTACAGTTCCACATAGAGATGTAAATCAATAATAGTAATGGAAGTTGTTAGTATTAATATTATTACATTGCAACTAGTATATTTTTATTAATAAAATTCCATCCTTTTCTTCCTCTGTCCCTTCCATAATGATTACTTTTGATTTACATCTCTATGTGGATGTACTGTGCCCCTCTCTCTCTCCTCCCCCAATCAGCTGAGGCAGATGGAGAGATGTAGATGTTGAGTCTATTGTCTGCAGCTAAGAGACGGAACGTGTGTTTCAACACAGCCGGGCCATTTCTGACAACAGAGTACCTACCAGGACGCCGCCATGCAGGCAGCTCTGGGGCGGGGCGGGGCGGGGCAGGGGGGGGCAGGGTAGGGCACTCCAGGCACACCTTAAAATTTCTGTGGAATTTAATAGTTTATTATTACTGTTTTCCCGGGCGTTTTGCCTTTATTGCATAGCTGACAGCACAGGGGGATGACGCGCAGCAAAGGTAACGTAAAGACGTGCTGCGGTAAGGACGCACCCCACCAGTAAAAATCTTAATTATGAAATCTAACACAAATATAACACAAGCTGTACTCAAGTTACAGCTTTTAATAAGGAGTGAGGACGATATAATCGGAAGAAGAAGATGATGTATACCCAATGTCATTTTTAAAGCAATGGTGTGTTTGTTCCTCAAGTGAAACAAAGGAAATGGATGGAGATCTCTCCACACAAGACTTTATTGATCGCTGAGGGAAAATACGGGGAACAAAAAGCTTGTATTTGTACACTGTGGCATTGCTACTTTTACTTGAGTAAAATATCTGAATGGGTTTGCACAAGTTGACCGGGGCCTTTTTTTTTGTCTTTGGTCAGAAGTCTTTGGACTATCTCCTATGAGGACACACAGATTTACTCTTTGTTTTAAAGATCATTCCAGTTTGTTACATTTCGAGATTTTGTAGCGCTGACCATCATTTCTACTTATGATGACGTTGTCCTCACCGAATGAATTGGTTTGCTGTGGGAACGTGGCAACATCGCTTCAAGAAACACGAGCAGTCAGACGGTAACAGACAGTAAAAATGGCAAAATGTTTGGCTTGTTGACAAACTGCCTGTAAACAAGCCAAAAACGTTGCCACGATCTCAGAGTTTGTCAAATTTACTTGGCGAGTATAACGGTATTATTAGTGACAGGAATGTTTCAATAAATAGGAGCTATCCTTTAACAGTCATTGATTGGCTGTTGCTTCCCTCTCCTTGTACTGAGGAACCCTTCTGTGGGTTGAGAAAACTCTGTAATCAGTTTCGCTGACAAAACTCTTTTAGACGCTGAGTGAAAAATGCGTTGTCATCAAGATAAAATCATGGCCGTTTTACTTAGTTCCTCTAATGTTGACATTTTTAAAGATTTCCACCACAGAGCAGTGTGCATCTTTTTTCCTTCTCCTTTTCTCTCACTTATCCCACAATCTTCCTTCTTGTAATTATTTTATTTGTCCTCTTTCCTGAAAAACCTCTATCATCTTCAGCATCATCCTCCAAATCTTTTCTTCTCTTCCTCTCCTCTCGTCTTCTTCTCTTGTCTTCTCTTCTTCTTCTCCTCTCCTGTAGGTCATGACCCTACAGTTTGGTCCACCGGCCAATAGGCATCTAGGTGTCAGGCTGTGTGGTCTGTTGAGCCAACGAGGGTGAGCCAAAGTTCAGCCAGGTCACCGAGGCCAGACAGACTCTCCGCTACTGATGAACTGTGATGTGTGTGTGTGTGTGTGTGTGTGTGTGCTCATGCGGCAGTGGGCATGTCTATGTGGCTGCCTGCCATACCTGCGGTGTCCCTCTGACGATTGTGTGCGACTGTGTCCGTGTGTTGTGAAACAAATGGAGAGTGTGTCTTCTGGCACGGTGTCCCCGTGCGATTGGCTTAATGAGCTGGTAGCTGGCAGTCAATCACGGCCACCGGCAACCTCCAAGGTCACACCATGGCGTCGTGTGTAAACAGTGCGGTCGGCCCGCCCACATTTGACGCACACCTGACGAGACGCACAAACACACTCAGTGGAGAGGTCACAGGCGGTTAGGGCACGGATTCGGCAGGTAAACACACACAGATGCTGACATGCGCACATGCAAAAATGATACATTCTCACACACACACACACACACACACCTTTCTGACTCACCCTCCTGTGTTTATGTTTATGTGTGTGAGATGTCATCCTTTTCACCTTAGGCGAGACTCGGTAAGAGTTCCCTGGGAATGACTCACTATGAGCTGACTACAGCTGAACTTGCACTTACAAAACACACGCACACACTCTGTTCTGTCTCATCTTACTCACATTTTGTTTTTTCATAAATCCACATATTCCTGTAAAATCAGCATAATTACCTGACGTTTTAACAGCAGGGTAAGAAAGGCTAAAGCAAGGTCAGTAGCGATGTGATTGATCATTTAAGTCAATATTCTCAGGTTAGTTTAATCTGAATCAGAATGTACAGTGTAAACAAACAATATGAATTGTCTGCATCCTATAGAATATTTGACTTTTTACAATTAAAACCCATTATGATCATATTGTACAATTCTACAAGTTTAGGTGAAAGAAAATGGAACACTATGTTTCCATGCAGCCATGAGGGTCAGTATTTACGTCAAGAAGGTTTCTTTGGCATCTTATTTATTTTATATACACTAGGCAGTAATTGGTGTAGTTTAGCAGCCTGTAGCAAAGGTTGTCAGGTTTTTGGGGGGGATCAACAGGTGGGTGTCATCGGCATAAAGTTGCAAGAACTGTTGCAACCTAGCTCATTTGTTGGACAGGCTTTCGTTAAAGCCCTTCGCCCTGGCGGGTTAGAAATTCTGGCTCGGTCTGCATCTTATTGTGACAGACTGAGTCAATATTATCTGTCTGTCCCAACGGGGAAGTGAATCTCCCAAACTCCGTTTGTTTCACTCTCTAGAGGAAACCCAGAAAACCACCCCACCCTACTGACAACACATTCATAGACACAGGCGCAGTCTCCCTCTGCCACAATGGTGTTGTCGTGTGGTGAGAGTGTGTTTGTATGGGCAGGGCTACTAGTTTGGTCTCCCAGCTGTTTGCTGTGGGGGTGTTGTGGCTCCATGTGCGGCCTTGTCTAAACCCCTACGCTTTGTCCTCAATCCACCCTCGGTCACAGGACACACACATGCACACCCATGTGCACATTTCTCCGATCACACATTTGCAAATGTGACTCTCAAACACCAAGAGACACCAAGACAACTAGAAAACACACTTTGCTTTGCTATGGACACTGCATTTTTTATACATTGCTGAGACCAAGTCCTTACAATGCAAAGAGCTAAAAATGAGATATCTGACCACGAAAGGCTCATCTAGCATTGTTTCTTTCATTGTTCCAGGGTGTTACAAGGTCAAAACATGGATCTTTTTGCTTTCATGTCTCACAGAAGTCAAGTCCAATTCCCCCGAAACTCCTGACATTTACTTTCTTGGTGTATTACCCCAACCTGACTCATTTTGTACTATAAAAGTCTGAGCAAAAGCTCAGAAATCAAACTTGGCTGCTGAAAGTGTCATCAAATCCCAGGTATTTAGGGGGTCAGGTCCCAAAGTAAGTCACGTCTCACAGTAATCAAAGTCTATAATTTATGCGACTCAGATCTGATGAGAGTCCAAGTCTCAAGTCTAAAACAAAGTATTAACCCCTCCAACATTAATTTGAATAAATGAAGACCACCCAAAATGAACTCACTTTCCAAAAATGTCCAAATGATCAGGTCCTCCCAAAGATTGTATAAAAGCACAAAGACGAAGAAGCTGAGCTGTCGCTCTTGCTCTTCCACATTTGTCGTCATTCTAGCTCCACACACAATGGCCTTCCACGCACATCGTCCTGCTATTTCCTCTGATTATCCTACAGGGAGCTGAAGTCATAATTTCTGCACTGTATGTGTGTGAGAGAGAAAATCAATAGAGCGGAAGACCATTTTCTCTTGCGGCTGTCTGTCAATTTTCTCTCCCACGAACAGAAGTTAACCTTCTTGCTACATTTCTGCACATTGTTGGATGCCTTTTCCTTTTGCCCGTACACATGAAGGCCACATTTGTACAAGGATCTTTGTCCGTAGGGAAATTAACTTTCCTCCACTGCTGGCTCAGTCCGGAGGGTCTGACCCTCATGCTTGGTCGGAAAATACGTGTACAGAGTTTATTTGCTCTGGGACCCTTAAGTCAAGTTGTTCATTAACCCTGATTTCAGTCCTTGGGGGGAAAAAAAGCTGGAGTGGCACAAGAGCCAGCAGATCCCCAGGACAGCTAGAAGTATTTTAAGAACAAGTTTATTTGTCCTACGGCTCTTGGTTACAGTAACTAGGCATTAGCTCATTTCCAGATATCCAGTGAGGTTTACAGAACTGAAACGAGAAGTGCACGCTCATCCATTTCTTCTCCCCATCCTTTTAGTTTGCGAAGAAGTGCTAAGATCCATATTTTCCCTCCTATAATCTCCTATTTTTGTTCTCATCACGCTGCTCGGCACTGATCGTTCACATGAAGACAGGAGGGAAGCAACGTAGAAAGAGGAACCGTTCTTTCTTTCTAACCAGAACAATGTGCGTCTATGGCTTCTTGGGGGATGTGGCACCCATGTTGCAACATTCTGCCTGTACTCACATCCTCAAAACACACACACACACTTTTCCTGATGGTTTGTTATGCAGGAGTCTCATCATTGAAAAATTTTGAGACTAAATAACCGAAAATAACCTCGGCTCATGGTCATATCATGTCATTTGGTTAATCTTCTTGGGAATAATTTCTTAGAATAGAAATTCAGTGTCTATTTTTGTGAGTGTGCATTTTAAAAAAGATGAAAAATAAATACTAAACGGTTACTGATCATCTCCCCGAAATGCTCAATTTAAGATTCATGAATTCATATATTTGCTTCTAGCTGTATCTATTGATTATAAATTAGAAGTTACTAAGAACTAAGACAGTATTTTTTGACCAATAAATAATATATAAATTACTGAATAGTATTTATGTCCTCTGAAAACTAAGACCTGGAATGTATAGAATATTCTCACATTCTCAAATACATCATATGGCCAAATGTAAGTGGACAGCACTGTCCACATACTTTCATGCACTTTTTTGGCGGGGCTGCTTTTCATGGTTTGTGCTACCCCCCCCCCCCCCCCCCCAATTCCAATGAAGAGAAATCTCAATGCTACAACATACAATGATATTTTAGACAATAGTGCTGTCTTTACTTTGAGCAACAGTTTAGGGAGGGCCCTTTCCTGTTTCAACATGTCCGTGTGCACAAAGCAAGATCTGTAAAAACACGGTTTTCCCAGTTTGGTGCGGGAGACTGGCCTGGGCCCTGACTTCACCCCCATCTAACACATCAGTGCTCAACCTCAATAATGACTCACAGTCTGCGAGCTGTGATCACGGCGGCGTATTTAAGTCACCATCGCTCTGCTTGCTCTTTTGGCTGCCGTGTCTGTTACCACACCGCTCGAAAGCTGAAAGCAATGCCGACAACTTCTGCTATTTCTGCTCCCCACATAGCACTTCACAAGCCGCACCTACACCCCAGCATCCACCTGTAGGCTCTGAGTCGACGTTCCCCCTGGGGAGGAACATCATCCTCACTCCCTGCTATGCTGAGCTTGGTGTTTCCTCGTAGGGCGTGATGAGGTCAGAGCCTGGGCACCAAACATCAGCAGCCGCATAATAACTTGAGTTGGCTGACTGTAACGCTCTTGTAGCTGAATGGGAGCAAATCCCAGCAGCCAGGTTCTAAAATCGGGTGCAAAGCTGTTATGGAAGCTCATTAGCATCCATGGTGTTGGAATGAGATGTTCATCAAATACATATGGGTGGCCACATTATCTTCATCAGTGATGATCAGATGCCAAATAGATTGGGCCAAGAACAGAAAAGGATACAAAATTATTTTCTTATCTTTTCTTTGTTTCTGAATCAGAGTTCCTTATTTTGAAATAACTCTGCCGCAGTTTGACGTCCTTCCCTCCTTCTCTTTGCATCTTCATTTTACCCCTTCATCTCTTCATCACTCACTCTTTGGTTTTGTTATCAGTCCTATCTAACACTCAGCACTCTCTCACTCTGTAATGACCCTGATCTCTCTCTCACACACTCTGTCACTCTGTAATCCGGTGTTGTCCTCACTGGCCCAGCGGTTATTATGCTGTAGCTCAGCTGCCCCGTCATACCCTTTTCCTTATAGGACGTGTGTGTGCATGTGCTGTCCCATTTTCTGTGCTGAGTGTGTGTGTTTTCTCTTTGATTAAAGAGTCCTCGGTGCTGATTCAGCTCGTCTTGTTGGTTAAACCATCAACGACCGAGTCACATTCCTATTAAACGCGTGAATTTAAACCCAGATCCAAACAACAGAAGACTGCAGCAGCTCTGTATATGAGACACAAAGAGTATACACAGCGTGTGTATGACGACAAACCACACACATGTAAATACATTGTATAGATGCGAGATGTAACCTAGACCATTTTGGTCCTGTGCATTTTGAGTACACAAAGTCAAACAGCACTTGATGTCTGAATTAGGACATGCGTGTCTGTGTGTGTGTGTGTTAATATTTGTGCACAATTTTGGGCCCACTTTGGTGCATTTATGAGCATCTCTACTGTCTGTGTACTTGTTCATACGAATGTTTGCGCACTGTATACTGTATTTGCATGTGTGTGTGTGTGCATGCATGTGTATGTTGTGTGTGCGCGTACGTACATATATATGCATGTGCCTGCGTATCAACAGTGTGACGTCAGTGCTGTAGAAACTCTGACAGTTGGAGGTGCCACAGCCTTGGAGGCTTTAGATTATGTAAGAACCCAGGTGTACCTGTACACACGCCCAATGCACGCACACGCACACACACACACACACACACACACACACACACAAACATTACACATTAAACATAAAGTCAGATTTGATGACTGTCTGTTGCCCTAGAAACAGATTTCTTCCTTTGACGTGTCAGAGGCTACAGAACCAAAATTGCCGTCTAATATCACAATCAGACAATGCACGTTACAAGACATGAGGATAAAAGGTGTAAGCTGTTTTTAAACAGAATAAGCTGCTAAACTAGGCTACTGGGGTTTTTTTGTTTTGTTTTGTTTTTTTGCATAGAATATTGCCATTTCTCGTCCCAAACATGAGCAAAAAAGGAGGAAAATTGCCGATTCTGTCAAGTGTCTTTACTTCGAACCGATCATCAACCTTTTAACAGTTCAACCCGAGACCTATCGCTCCTTCTCCCTCTCGGGGTGCTATCTCGCTGCCCCTCTCCTTCGCTGACAGCTGAGAAACACGAGGCCAGGCTTTCGCAAGTCAACACTCAACATCCTCTCTTCCTCCCCTGCAGCAGTGCAACTGCCGTCTCTGCTTCTCTGCGTGTTGACAATGGCATTTTCTGTGAGCAAGTGACTAAGACTCAAAGAATGTGAGTCTGTGTGTGACTTCGTGTGTGTCCCCCTCCGTACTGTCACAGGCTGTCAGGGCCGGAGAGGGAGCTGAGTCTGACAAAACGACAGCCTGGACTGTATTCCAGTCTCCCATTGTGACCAAGCTGGGGTCACGAACCCGGTGCGACTTTCGAGAAGGAGAGAGAGAAAACAGAGCAAGGCTAATTTGAATGTTGAAGTGGGTGAGAGAGAGCGAGAGAGAGAGAGTACTTCAAGCTATAATATCTTATTTTATAGCCCAGATTAAAATTTGTTTTTCATCTTTAGACAAATAATCTCATCAAGCACCATTTGTATTAGATTATTAAGATGTTTCATAGTAATGTGTAATTCATATAATGTGTTTTCATTTTAATGTTCTTTATTGTAAAACTGGAAGTGTTGACAATGCCATTCACCGTTACCAACGACTGACTGAATTTTGTTTTTTCTGCAGTATTTCCATGTTGTATTTCTTTCTGTTGGGAATCATTGCCTGGACGAAGTAACACACCATTTGATTTCTTTCTCAGTTAGTTTTAAAGACCGTTTCTTGTTCAGTTTAATTGATGCCATCAAGTCTCTAACTACTAGGATTAAGGTCAGATAGTGTTTCACAGTGGCCTGATTTTTATGCTAGTATAACAGAAAAATTAAGTAATTCTTGCTTACCATTTTGTCAGCTATGTAAAATATACTGTATATTTTCACATACACACACAAGAATATTTCTCAATAGATTACACAATATCTTGCTAGTTTGAAGATTCCATCCTACAGATGGTGTGAAGGAGAGGAAGAAAGAAATATGTTTTAAGTACATTGTTTGTATAGAGAGGACATGTGTGCATAGTGTGTTTGCCCTCACGTATGTGTTTTGCAACTGGAGCAGTGTTTTCCAGCTCCTGTGACAGGAAGTTCTACCTTAGCAACATGAGGGAAACACAGGAAGTACAAACTGCGTGCCTCGAATTCCAGCGTTTTCTTACACGAGTGATGGAAGGAGAGCCAGAACCAGAGAGAGAGAGAGAGAGAACAATGACCAGCACACAGTTTCGCCAAAAAGACACAAATGTTCAAACTGAAGGGCTGAAAGTCCCACAGATGGCTAGACACAGACAAAAGGTCAATTATGAAGCTGTGGAAAGAGATGACAATTATTGAGGATATGGGCAAATACGCACATATCTCCAGAAACAGTCGCGGCAGGAATGTCATTCCTGTCTCACAGCAACAATGAACCCAATGCACAAATACGTCCATGTGTACCTAAAATTCACACTCAGGTCAAAGTGAAACTGTCCACTGGACTTTTTTGAGCGGATCAGCATTTGTTGAAGGACAATGCATCATAAGCACTATGTAAAAAATCATTTTTGAAGAAAGAGATTGATTGGGAGGGGTTGCTGTACTGATGGATAGACTCACCATTGTTACATAAAGAACAATAATGATTTTAGCTTGTCCTTCTACTGTACTTTCCATCCTTTGCAAAGTGCAGTAAAGTTTTAGGAACTTTGCCCGGATGGTCAACTTGAGTGATGAGAGTACTTACATTAAAGTCCTCCGTGTGTCCCCGGGCTTTTAAATGCAGAAATGTAGTCCAGAAATAGCTGCTGATGTTGGACTACTCTTTTTGGTGGGAGTGAAAAAAATTAAGTCATTTGTTTTGTTTTCAATTAATTGATAAAAATGCAAACCTGGAAATAAGTCATGTCCTGCAGAGGAGAACAAAATGGACATAATTTCTAGGATAACGGACTGAAATTAATGCATTGTTGCACTCCTGAAATAGTGCTAAAGCAAAGCTGTAGCTGCTGATCGCTTAACGCTACGAACATGTCTTTTACTGTCATTAAAGTCTTTTTTGACGTTGAACAACAGCTTCTATCATCAACATGGTCAATGGGAAAGAGTCAGAATACCAGAGCAAATTGTTCACGAAAACCCTTTAAAGTCCTCCAACGTAAACGACAGAACAGGTCGTTTGTCAGTGACTCCCCACAGCAGCGTGTATAGGTGTGCTGGAACCTTTGTCGTCATGGTAACAATAATAAACACGTGGTTGATGTTGTGAAACGGTCACAGTTTGGTTAGCACCGAAATTACTTTAGGAAAAGATCACGGTTTGGGTTAAAATAAGTCAATGTAGGCTTCTGGTCTCACACGAGACACAAACAGCACCCTCCTGGGTGAAGGTCCTGACCCCCTCGCTACGTGGACTGTGTCGCTCTTCGTAGGCCAGCCACCTAACAATAAACATAAATATGGGTTGTAATAAGCCGCTTGCACAGATGACCTATACAATCATATTTTTGGGGGGAGGACAGTCGCCTTTGTAGACCTGTCCACTTGCATCCAAATATTAAGACTGTGTCCGAGGTGGATTGCATCTTTCCTCCTTGCATCTCCCCTGGCCTTAAGAACTTTCCTATGTGGAATCTCCACTGCCACAAGATGAGGATGCACCCTCAAGGCCTTCGATCGTTATTCAATCGTGAGGTATAACAGCAAAGTTTCCTCGCTCGAAAACATAAATTGCTTATTTATTTGTGTTTTTACAATAGCCACGTTTGTCAATCGCGTTGATCAGAATCGATTTCGTTCATCGTTCTTCATGTGGTCCAGCGCTCCCGTGCGCTCACACGCTACACTACAAGGTGGTCAGGTGCATTTCATTGATGCATTCACACCTGTATTTTTAGCCGTTTGGCTGTGATCGGATCACCCAAGGCAGATTTTAATAGCAGGTCTGAACAGTGGCTGTGCTCATTTAACCAGTAATGTGACTGACATGCTGATCCCCTCTATTCCAGTTACAGTCTTCTGGTTCTCCCTCTTTTTCTATCAGTGCTGTGTTCCTACCACCTCCTCCTCCTACAAGTGGCCTTGTATCACCTCTCTCAGCCGTCCTCTCCCTCTCTCAGCCTTGCTGTGTGTCAGCCGGGCAGGCTTGTGGGTGACGTTATTATGTTGGCATCGATTATGCTGTTCCAAACACCGACTGGATTAACTCCTCTGCTACTGCCGCTCCCCTCCCTCTCGCGCCATTCTTATCCTCCCCCCTCCTTCTGAGCTGCCTCCCGTCCTTCCTCTGCACTTCTCTCCCTTCTTCTTCCCCCAGGTTCGATACCTCAAATTTTCTCCTACTTTTCTATCTACTTTCTTCATTTTCACCTTCCCCGTCTCTTCTTCTCCTCTTGACCTCCTCTCTACCTGTTTTTCTATTCTTTCCTCCCACTCTCCATGCCTCTCTCCCTGCCCTCTTCTCCAATGACTGCCCATGACACCTTCCACCTCTCCCTCCTCCCCATCTCTCTCTCCATTCTTCCTCTCTCCTTCCATCTGCATCCCTTTCTACCCAACATGGCTAAAAGTATGTGGACACCCAAACATTACACCCACATGTGGTGATTGTTATATTTATGTAAGAATATAAGATGTTTTTCTGGAAATTACATTTAAAAAGTAGGGGTCATGTTATAGTTAAGGACATCAGATGAGTTTAGTTAGCCCAGTTTAACCTACAGGAGTTTCTCGTGTAATGTGTTTTGCTGTCATGGAGGAAAGAAATTCCTGACAAGTGAAAACAAGTGGAAAACACCTCCTGGCTTCTTCACTGCAGAAAAGGACCAGAGACAGAATCATCTATCAAGCTGCCAAGAATTAGCAATTTCACAAAATGTCATGATGGAGCTCAAAAAGACTGAGGGTCTCAGAAAAAGTCATTCTGATCGCTTCCAAGAGCCGGACAAGAGAGCGTCAGTATGTGGCTGATAGACAAGCTACACAAATGTGGCATTTACATTTAATGGAAAAGCCAAAATATCCCAGATATGGCAGCTGGTGATGTCATTTGGAGCCAGAGTAGTGATCCGCGTTGGAGCTGCGATATAAAGGACACTCCCCCGAACCAATCACGAGCACAACCCATGTTGTAAGTACAGAGTATCTGCAGGGTCTTAAAAATTACTAAAAGGTATTAAATCAGTTTAGCAAAAAAATTAAGACCCTTGAAAAGTATTAAAATGTCTTAATCTGCATTTTATGCGGTTTTACTTTTTGGAACATAGACTCAGACAAACTGTCTACGATTTGATGTCTATCATTTATGGCCAATGTTGTATTTCTTATGTCACATAGAAATGTGTGTTGATGAAACTGTTTTGTTAATGTGAGTGTGTGAGAGTGTGAATATGTGACTATTATTACTTTAATAAACCTTGCCTTTGGGTTAATCACCATTTTATTCGCTTGAGTTTTGTTCCCTATAGGCCGATCTGAATTATGTCAAACTAAGACTGTTTGGCAATCTCAAAATAAATGTACTGGTAAATTGCTGTAAATGTAAGGTGTGTTAGCCACTTACAACTTGGGGCATTGCAGTCTTTAAATATGTTGAAAAGGTCTTAAAAGGTCTGGAATTTAACTACCTGCATATACCCTGCAATCATGACCTGACACACCCCTTTTAGAGCATCAAATAACTAGTTAAAACCAAGCTTTCATGAAAAAATGTACACTTGGACATACCTCAGCGTGATAAGAAACCATCTTTGGCCCATGTCCCATCCGCTAACATGGAGGGGGTGGGGTTGATGACCGATCCTGCAGCCAGCCACCAGGGGGCGATCGAGATGTTTTGGCTTCACTTTTGGGGAGCTGTCATGTCGTCCATCTTCATGGGACCAACAGTGTCCTTGGGATGTTTTCCCAACAGTACTAGTCTTAAAGTGTTTCCTATCCTACAAACCGTCTTCCAAAAACAGCTGCTGGAAAAGGGAGGGTTGGTGGTCAGCGATCCAGTTCATCCCAAAGGCGTTGGATGGGGTTGAGGTCAGGGCTCTGTGCAGGCCAGTCGAGTTCTCGTGCACCAAAAATACATGAAAATATGTGGACAGCACCAGTGTCCACATGCTTTTGTCCATTTCATGTATGTTATTACCTTTAATCTCCCTCACTTTCACCATCCCTCTTGGACATTTCCAATATTCTCATATCTTATCTCTGTACCACGCACTTTAAAACTCTTTGAAAAGAGTTTCTCTACTTGGCCTGCTCTCTGTACCTGCATCCCTCTCTCCCCAGTCTCCCTCCCCCTCCTCGTCTCCCTCGCTCTCTCTGTCTCTCTCTCTCTGTTCTGACAGTGTGATCCATGGGGGCATTATCTTTCCATTATCTGTCCATCCCATAATCATTTCCCTCACCTCGCCCGGCGTCTCTGGAGAATATTAATCAGCTCACAGACAAGTCTAATCACTGCTCTGGGGCTATAACGGGAGCTGCAGTCCATCAGGCACTAACACACACACACACACACACACACACACACACACACACACACACACACACACACAAAGACACACATGCGGGAACTGTTTCCAATTAGTCTGTTGCTCCCTCCTTCTCTCCCTCAGTACACTACGTTCACATAAATCACAAAATAAAAGGTTTAGCACACACAGACGAGGCTATTATAAAAACTGATTCAGACAAGCACATGGTATTTGTCAGGTAATCCCCCTTACCGTCACACAAAATGCGCATTCCAACAAGTTACATATTACATTACCGTGGTGTGTGGTATAGGTCAGGCACACGAGCACATGTGGCATCAGTTAGTGTTCAGTTAGACACTGTAGCGGGTAAAGCGTGTGACCTTTGAACATGGCATCACGGTTCTGCTGGGCATAGCAGCCACCGCCTCCCAAACAGCTGTCGTCCGTTCACGCTGTTTCAAGGGTATTTACCGAGAACAATGAATAAAGCAAACAATATACAAGAGGTAGACACAAACTGCTGCTGGATCAGAGGAGGCAAAAGGAGAACGCAGTCAAACCAGGCAAAACGTATTCAGATTCAGTGTTTGGACGCACAAGAATACACTGAAGGTGGGGCGACACATTACAGTAGCGGGGCCAATCGTCACAACATTCGCGAACAGCAAAACTGAACGGCTGGAGAACAAAAAAGTTGCCTTGTTGGACTTCTTTATCTTTTTGGATTACGCAGATGGAAGTAATGTTTGGTGTCAACACTCTCAGGCGGCCAGATGGTTCGGAGAATGTTTCCCAGGCAGACTTTGTTACCCTGAACTGCACGAACAGCCTGTTCTCATTCCCAGGGCGTCAAATACCGAAGCTTTGTCACACTCCGTGGCACCTCATAGAGACACAGAAGGTACCTTTGAGCATCTGTATGAGACACACCGGGCTTTCAACCTAACCAAGTATCGCCTGAACCTAAAGGGTAGCTTGTGCATCTGTATGAGACGCATCAGGCTTCCGACATAAACCCATCTGTGTCAGGGCGACGTAGTATAAAGAGCGACGCAGTCAGCGTAAGGAGGTGGTCGGGGGGGGGGATGGATGAGTCAAACAACACAGGACCTTCAACCATGAGGCCATGGCTTGTATCCCATTTGAAACCAAAAGTCAACCTTGAGAAAATTAAAGTTACGTGACTTACGCCGAACCATGACCTTTTCCTAAACCTAACCAAGTAGTTGTGTTGCCTAAAGTGTACCTTGTGCTTCGACACATCTTTACTAAGTTCATCCACGGATGGCAACAGTTTGTCCACACTAAGATGGACAAATCCAACACGTTGACAGTTTTTCTTTTTCGACAGTTTTTCTGTATCTGAATCAAATATGTGTCGCATGTTGTACAGACTGTAAAGTCCAATGTAAGCTATCTAAATACTATCAGCTTGGCTTGACTTGATAACGCAGCAAGTCATGGGATGTTATGTTATGTCTCCAAATGGTTCCAGAAACAGCACAACAGGTTTTATTGGCGTGTAATTGCTTTTAAGTCAGCGATTTTTACTGCGCAAGGATTTCTCAACCCCTGTTGAGCATCCGTGGAATGAGGTGGAAAGGGTTTACAGCAAGACTGTGCAGCACTCATTCTGCATCTGGCACCTCGTAGAATCCACGTCCAGACAAATTCATGCTGCCCTGGAGGCCAAAAAAGCTGTCCACTTGTATATACTGTAACGCAAGGACGCATTTCTACAAATTTAGTTTTGGGTGAATACAGCACTGCAAGGACTGTTAAATTCTGTGTGTCAAACGGTATCAAGATTTTTCTCTGTAGTGGCATCCTATTTTAAATGTACCATTTGACTTTTTTAATATAAAGATTTTTAATTTTTTTTAATTTTTCAGTTCCTGGATGTCCAGTGCACACACACTGTCAGTATTACACTGTATCCAGCTAGACATCAAGCCAATTTCATCTCATAAATCCTTTCGCAGCATATTATTGGAGCACATTTTAGTCCAAATGGCAAAAGGAAAAAAGGGCAAAAGATGAAAGAATAGTGTGGGTTTTTTTCCGCACCAACAGACTCTTTTTCTTCCAGAATGATCTTGATTATGAATGACTGCCCCGAGGAGGACGAGGACGAGCAGAGGAGACGAGGCGAGAGAGGGCGGGATGAAAGGAGGAAAAGAGCAGAAGATCAGAGGCTGAGGAATGTTCGCCTTGGGAGAACACGAGCACTAAACACACATGAACCTATGAATGTCCACATGCGTGTGCACTTACTCACATACACCCATAAACAGGCATAAGAGGAGCGGTGCAATTACATACATGCAACTGCACCAAACACAGAAACTTGGACCTGCTCACACACACCGTCCACGTTACAACACACACACACACACACACACACACACACACCATGTCGTGTGCAGGGGTATCAAGAAATCTCCAAATACCCCCCTTCAAACAGGTTGAGAGATGTGGAGGACGAGTTCGGGAGGGGTGTAGCGTGAGGTGGGATGTTGTGGAAGGATGGGATGAGGGGTTATGGGAGGAAGTATTTGTAAATGTGTGTGTGCGTGTGTGTGTGTCTGTGTGTGTGTACAGATATAGGCTATAAATCCCATGGGGGACTGCAGCAGTCACAGCTGTTTCACACCCGTCCAGATGTCAGTGGAGAACGAGAGACAAAGTAACACTAGGAGAGAGAGAGACATGCACAGGCCTATACTGTACACATCAAAGACAGGAGGGTAACACACATGCATACACAAACACACAACCACACACACACACACACACGCTCAGTCTCCTCACTGCAGTAATAGTGCTGGAGACACAAACATAGGCTGTAACAGTAGCTGCTGATAGAGGTTGTCGTGACAGAGCCATGTTACAGCAGCAGCTGGCATGATGTGTGTGAATGTTTCCTGTAATAACCCAAAAACCCAAAAACTATATATGCACTTTACCAAGAGAGACAGTCTTTGACTGTAGATCAGTTCCACATGTAAACTTCCTGAGAATCACAAATGCAAAAAGTATTGATCATTCACTCTGTGCATTAAAGGTGGAGCTGCTGGAGTGTTTCACTACTAATTTGTAAGCCTGGCTGGAAGCAAACCAGGATTCATGGCCCGGTGCCTTAACCCTCAGGCCTTAACCCCCCGCCAAACATCCCACAGTACACCGTCCTGAAGACAGCGTCGTGCTATTCCACACGTTTGTGGAGGAAGAGACCCAGCTGTTGGTGGTAACGTGCCAAGAGATGCAACAATGCACCGGCAAAAGTTGGGGGTGGGAGAAGAAGCATGGATGTAGATAAATAATGCAGATTTAAACAGCATTTAGCATTTAAATATTTTACGAGGTATATGTATTCAGCATATTTGTTAGGCCTTAAGGATGCACACAATGCATTTTACTTTTTTTTCTCAATATTACAGCCCGTGGAATAAATTAAGGAGAGTAATAATTTAAATTCAGAGCTACGAGGCTTTGCTTTATCAATAATAATTTCCTGGGAAAGCATTGTAAACCATCGATTCACTTTACTTTGTTACCCTACAAAGTAACTTGTTGCCTTAGTATTTGAACGTATTCAAATATCAGACAGCACATCATGAATGGAACGGAAGCAGGAGCACGTTTTTTGAAATGCAGTACAGGCTTTTGGCAACAACGTGCTTAGTTTCTTACTTATCCACGAAGAAGATGCCTCCCTGCTCCTGCCTTCTTCTCAAATTGTTATGATGTCTGTGAGCACGCCTCCCTTCAGGTTTGAGCATGTAAGCTCCACAAATAACTTATTGGAGAACATTTCCATTACACAGTAAGACAGAACCCTCAGAGATGTGTCTTGTGCTGACATTGTGTTACCGGCCTTCGCTTTAAGACACATTGCAAAACTATGTTAATCATAATGTTTTTCAGCTACTATTTGCCACAAAAAACGAATGAGTGGTGCGTAGTCTGTTGACTTCAGCTCTCCTTTCAGCTCAGTGGCTCTGTTGATGAAACAAAGCTCCGTTGTATTTTATGATGGCGACCGTTGGAACAGGCACTTCAGCTCTAACAAGGCGGAATAGCTCTGTTTTCACTGAGGGTCAACAAAATATTCACTACCATCTTAATCACTGTGCCACTATGTTGCATTCAAAATCTCATCTGTTAGTCCAGTACGTGTCTGTATACTTACAGTAAAGAAAAAAGAAAGGCAAAAATTCACACTTACACACAAAGTAAAACTAAACACCATCACGGTTATTATTATTAAGCGTTGGCAAGATTGCCTATGTGAGGATTATCTGCCCGTGCATTTGTCAACACGGTTTCATCAAAATGACTGCAAACTCTGAAATCAAGGGGCACAGAGTAACGTTAAGGCGAGCAAGGCAGCACTGGTTAAGCCTCTGTGCATGCATGCACAGTAAACTGTGTTTGGATTCGCAACATGATTATTGATCTGCCATCAAGTGGCTCTCAGAGGGACATGTCAGCAGAGCCTGACACTGATTCATAGATCTCAGCGTGGTTTCTCTTTCCTCCAAAAAAACAAGCTCACCAGCAGCCTCTCTGTTTGATGTCCCACTTATAGGCTTGTGTGTGTGGGTTTTCTCCACTGCTACATATTGAAAGTTGCAGGTCTCACTGTGAGCGAAAAACTAAAGGTTTGAAGGATAATTAAACAGTGTAAATAAAAACATGCAGTTGACAATTGTACTTTGGTATACAATAGGGTTTGCAATGTAGAATAGGTTACATTAAGAAAGATTAAACAGTTGCTACAAAGTCCTTGTTCTGATGAAAAGTAAAACCAGTTGTGTCAGCTCAGTATATGCGGGGCCTACGTGTCAGTGTGTCCTGTTTAAACTGTTAAAAGCTGTGGAGGCAGTGGAAGTGGTTTGCGAGTGAAAGAGGAGCCTCCATCCATCACGTCAAGTTGATAATAGGGGATGAATGCACTTTGGCTAACTCCTGTCCCTTCCATACACTAAGGGTATCACTTAAGTCGAGTGTATCTATTTCCCTCTTCAGGATGTTCTGAAAGCGAAAGCGGAGCCTTTTCTGTGACTTTTTTCTTGCACGTGTGCACATACAGGTACAAATACACCCGGACACACACACAAACACACCAGCGTCTTAACCTGCATCTGTCGCCTATTGAAGTGGAAATGTTAGTGTGGTGCAAGCAGAGCTGCATGTTGAGGGCTGCAGCAGTAGACACGCAAAACACAAAACAGACACAAGAGTGGAGACTTTGCTCCTTGAACCATAGCTGACATTTTTAGACAGCTTGTAATCCTTTTTATAGTTGCAATAAAAGACAGTTTATTTTCCCGTTGTACTGTGCTGTGCTGACAGCCACTCAGGGACTGAAGGGGGGAATTCTCAAACAAACCTTTCCGAATAGTGTGTTTTACGACCTTCCAGACTGCCACTGGTGTCTGTTCGCCTCTAAATAATATTTAGAAAAGCATTTAGAGACTTAAAACTGTCAAATTGCAAAGAAAACACAATTTCCCACTTTCCTCTAGTGGTGTCTAGCCATGGATGGAGGTCAATGGTATTTATTTAATATACCTTATGTTAGAATCCGGCTAACATCTTGTTGCTTGGTACACTGTATTACTGTAGCACACAGGCCAAATCTGGTCTGAAGAGGTTTATTGCAAAATAAATTCAGAATAGGTGCTAGAAGATATAAACTTGCGCAATTTCGAATTTCCAAATGCAGATCATATTGGTGATTTGGTCTCTCTTTTCCTTTTTTTATTTCAGAAATCTAAAAGACAAAACGAAATATGTCTCATTGTTTTGTCACTTCAGTGTGCAGTTTATTCCTAGCTGAAGATCAGATTGTACGCTGACGATGAGACTATTTTGTACTTCTTAAGGGTTTTGTCCTTTAACATGACTTATTCATACTGTACTTTATATCTTGTGGCTCATTGTTTTTCTGTCATTTTTTCTGATGTTGTGTTCAATTAATGGGCAGCACTTTTAGTGTCTGCTATTTGGGGACAGACTTACCCAAAAATATGTCCGTATACATCGTCTGTGCAGTAGCTTATTACGAGGCATATTTTCCAGTTTATAATAAGGCAACCTTGTCTAATTTTAAAATTATTTTATATGTAATTTTGGGGGTCACTAGCAAACGACCTATTCTGTCGTTGTGGGTCATATTAGGTGGGTGGGGTTAAGAAGAGACAACAAAAGTAGTGGTATGGGTTGGAGGACTAAAGTGATTATTTGTCTTTTATTATCTGAAAATCACTTTGTAGAAGGAGGCTGCATCAGTGAAGTTTACCATATAGCATGATTAGTGTGGCTCATGGCTGCTTACGCAGCAAAGAGCTCCATCGTAGCCTGATAAAAGAAGATGAGGATTCAGCTGTGTCACTGAGAGGCAAACCACAGAAACCAAACTTGAACACATCTAGGTCGGTGGGCACAGATACTCAGCCGCCCCCAACAACACTGGAGGCGTGAGTCCTTCAGTAGTTTATCCACACAAGGCCCATCAAGGGCAGCAGCTCTTTGTATGGGCAAAATCCTAATTACAGTCTGGGCCGTCATGAAAAAGCTTCCGCTCTGACATCAAATACAAAGTCACTGCAGTACAAAGGCTTTCATTTTTTACTTTGTTTCAGATGCCAGCACAGCAGAAGGAGCGGAGGGCCGAGGAGGAAACGGCGGAAAGATAACGGCATTTAGAACAAGCCGGCAGAGTGAGACAATGAATAGTGGAGACAAAAATGGCACAGCGAGACAAGCAGACAGACAAGAACGAACAAAAAAAAAATGGAAACATGATAAGAATGATGGATGTCGAGAGAAAGAAGTACACACACACACACACACACACACACACACACACACCAGACCAGTGGAAATGCCATTATGTTTGGATGTGGAAGAAGCGCTAAGAGATGAAGCAGATCAGAACAATGAAACACATTTCATGAGCAAATTCTCCCAGTTTCCACTTTAGCAGAAGAGGAACTTTTCCTAATTGTTTTCTTTCTCTGTCAGTGAAGGTTAACAACAGTCTATTCTGTGTTGCAGTGAACAGGAGACACACACACACACACACACACACACATGTCTGAGCACTGTCCAGAGTGTGTTTGAGAGGCAGTGTGAGTGTGTATGTGTGTGTGTGTGTGTGTGTGTGTGTGTGTGTGTGTGTGTGTGTTGGATATTTTTGGGCCGGTTGTTGTGATGACAGTGTGTGATGATGATAACAGTTTATTCTCAGTCATGTGTGTGTGTGTGTGTGTGTGTTCCTGTTTGTCAGTAGATTGGACAGACAGTTTATGCTGCAGATCCTGTGGAGGTGTGTGTGTGTGTGTGTGTGTGTGTGTGTTTCTGTACGTGTGTGTGCGTTTCTCCCACACAATATCCGCTTCTACCTTTGTACTTTGCCTCCAACTTTGTCTCTGTTCTGTCTCCAAAAATGGACATTTAACGGCTGAGAGGTGGACGACGACTGTCTGTCTCATTGTTGTTGTGCTTTGATTGACATTTTCCTTCCTATCTTGTCCATTTAAAGTCAAACCTTAAAGCAAAATGACCTTATAGACACATTTTAAATCTGCTGCTGCTTATAGCTGCTGTTGTAGCCTGTAGTGAAAAGGTCAAAGGTGGAGGTGCCCTTACAGTTTGCACCTGTGATCCTCACAGATGGAAGAGAGGAGCAACCGGAGGAGATGTTTTGTTCTGACTAAGTACTTTTCCTGGATTTTGGACTTCAATCATTTTGTTATTGTTGTTGTTTCATTTCTCGTCAGAGGTTGATCTCCGGTCTTTCTCTAAAAATCCCCACCAACTCCATCACTCATGCGCTCATGCACAAACCCACACACACACAAAAATAAACAATTTGGCCGGATTACTGTAATCCAGGAAAACAGATTTGTTACTGTAAATCTCGCCGCGTAGCCTCTTTTTATTGTTGTCTCGCAGAAAAGTCTCTCTGCTGCTGTTTTAAGCCTCCCTCCCTTCGCCACACTGCACTATATTCTTTCCTTCCTTTGTTTTTTCTTTCTCCCGCTCTCTCCCTCCCTCCGCCCACCTGCCGCAATCCTTTACCTACTGGTCTTCACTCCTTTCATATCAAAGAGAGCGACATATGCAGAGACACAAACACTGACACTGACACACACCAACATCTCAGGCCAACTTCTTCCCAGCAGTCTCTGCCTCCTCCACAGCATCATAATTGACCTTCTGTGTGTGTCTGGCCATCTGTGTGACTCCAGTCGTCCTGTTTGTAACATTTTCACTGCGAGTCCTGCTCACTGGCCCATCCCCACTCATTTTCTTCGCCCTCTCGTTCTCCTTCTCTGTCTGCCTATCCCTTCAAACGCCGCAGGCCTAAATGGACATGACAGTATCGACCAATTTCTCCATATAAAAACTCCTCCTCTCCCCCCCTGATGGAAAATTCACTGCAGTGTTATGCAGTTGTACCCAGTCATGCTTCTGTAAATAGTGTGTCAGTCATAAACGTGGGGCCAAAAACTGGAAGAAGATCGTATGAAAAGAATGAGCTTTTCTTAACCAACACAACATCACAGGCATGAAGCATAAAGAAGTCAGCGTCGTGTGCTACAATGCTCTGACTATATTTCCTCTACCAAAGTCCCAGAAACACAAATAAAGCAGTATGGGGTGCGCTAAAGGCTAATGTTGTTTTCCTCTCTTAGAATCTAATCTGCAGGAAGCTGCTGATGCTGCAGATGATATGGTCCTGATGCTGACGACCTCAACCATGGTGATTACATTGATGAAGATGTACCAGTGCCTCTGCAGCATGCAGTCATCTGGCATCTGCACAGAGAAGATCAACAGTGCCCCTCTGTGGCGAGGACAGGAAGGTCAAGCTGAGAGGAACAATTCTGCTGCAAGGGGTCATCAAAGGTCCCATATTGTAGCAGCTAAAGCTACATCTGTACTGTTTATGTTAATCTTATTAAACACTTTTGTGATGGTGTTGATTTAATTTTCCAGGATTCATATATACTGTATAGGGCAAGTACTCATACATTTTCTTTTAATTAAATCATCAGCAACAGTCCACTACACACATTCATGTTTTGGATTTATTGGAAATAAGGATTAGTTTCTATATATTTACAATATATTTCTATTGATGCTTCATTACAGCTTTATATTCTCTACATACTATGTTGATAATTGTGCACCAAAATACAAAATACAAATTCCTTGTATGTGTAAACCCGATTCTGATTCTACTCAATGTTTTAATTTAATCATTTTCATTTTTGTTTTTTAGACGCCGTTTCAGAACATAAAGTTGAGATGGGCTCATCCCAGCTCCGATTACTTCCTCTGACTAAAAAATCAATTCATCTCTCCAATCAGGTGACTTTGCAGGAACTCGGGTTTACTTTTATTTTTCATTTACCTGCCGTTGCTGATTATAGTCTAGTAGAATACTAATTTATTTTTCAAATGCATACCAAGGGCCTTTAATGGTTTTCTCAGCAAACCCTTGACACTAATCTAAGGTTGTTATTGATGACAATAACATCATATCTCCTGCGATATCAATATATGTAATCATATATGCATGAGAGATGATAATGTGATAGTGACCCTGCAGCGTGCTGACAAAACCAGTTAAACAGTGCCCCCTTGTGTCATAAACAGAAAACATGAAGCCAAGCCCACAGAATAAAGTTGTATTAATGACTTGATGTGTTTAGTTCATCTGTGAAAATAATCCACCAAATATTAGTGGAACTGGATGGAAGAGGTTTTTGATTATCGTGACCTTTTATTACTGCTAAATGTTCTCGATTCCCCCTTTATGCACTCCAAATGTTCAATGCACTCATGTTTTATACAATGTTTGTAAGTCTGTCTGTGTGTGTGTGTGTGTGTGTGTGTGTGTGTGTGAGAGAGAGAGAGTGTGCATGTGCTGTCTGTATGACAGATCTCTACATGATCATAAATGTGGATGAGGAGGGTGAATGTCTGCCGGCTGCAACAGAATGAGATAAAGATGGATTGAACTCATCGCCGAAAACCAGGAGCAGACGGACCGATCCATTTCTCACCAGCCAGCGTGTGTGTACGTGTGTGTGTGTGTGTGTGTGTGGTCATACATTTCCAAATTTAGAGACCAAGAGAAAACAGTTATAAACAAAAGCATTCACACGTTCTACTTATTTATCTTTGTTTGGCTCTATGTCACCATCAACAATCATTCATCACTGTCTTTCAGCAGCGGAAATACAGCACCACACTGCTGCTGCTCTCCTGAGGCCTGTGAAACCTCACCAGCATAAAACCCTGTAAACTGTGAATCACAAAAGGTTACTGAAGCAATTAACAGCAACAATTACATGTTGCACTGTCAGCTGACTTTGCAGTACCCTACAAAGTCCAATGAGTGGCAGCACTTAACAGCATCTGTGAGAGGATCAAAGAGAGGGTTATCTTTCTATTTTTTTTCCGTCTGACTACTGAGTCTCCTACTTATGAGGTGAAAGATAAAGATAAAGTTCTAAATTCAACACTGGCAGTTGTGCTCTCAGTACGACCTAGTTGTATGACCCAGCTCTTTTACAGCATATTCAGGCCTTAAAGGGCTACTCTAGCAATTTAGTGTTGCACTTTAATAAAGTTGAGGGACTATGAGAGGCAGATTTAAAAGGGCAAACCCCTAATTTGGGTTTAGCTTTAAATACTGATGTGTAAAATGGGTGGCGTGCGCCTTTAAGTGTTTTGCAACATTTGCAGGCCGTGAGCATCTCTGCAAACAAAGTGTCAACATCAACCCTGATCAAATCCATCAAAGTTAGTAACGGCTTCCGATATACTGATATCATGAACCTTATTATTGTTGACAGGGCACTGATTTGACAGTGAGCGAGTAAAAAGTCAACATATCATTTTGTGCTAGCAGGAAGTGATGCACCCATAGACATTAATCAAACTGTGGCTGAGTCCTAAAGTCCGGAAATGAGAAAGCATTCTCCCTCGTCTCCAAATCGGTGGCTTTCTTGAACGGGTTTTTGGTTAGATGCCTGAAATCTAACCGAGAGACTTCCACATTTTGACACAAAATGTGTCAGAATGAACTTTGAAGCTTCTACGTGTGTTAAAAATGCCGGTTGCTAACAAGCGGCTAAATGAGACCACAGAGGTTGTCGAGGACGCTAAACGCCAACACGAACACGGAAACTCATCTACTCACGCCTTGCAATGCAAAAATCCCATTGGCTTTTTGTCGAGGGAACCAGAGCGATGACAGCTTCCGGGTTGACCTGCAAAAATATGTCATCCCTGCAGCGCTCTCTATTTCGGGGAGATTTTTTCACAACATTTGCTCCCACAATGGAACAACAGGAAGTCATTGGCATGAACACTACTTTCCTCCGACAATCTCCGGATATTATAGACAGCCAATTACAATTGTGCAACTAAAAATTGACATAAATAAATGTCTGAAAAAGTGTCTGAACTCTCAATTCATAGCTCACTATAGATTAAACCACTGAGTGTCTACTGCATAGGGAGTAGTGAATGAGTAAATGAGGGAGTGAGTTTGGACGCAGCTTGAGATTTTAGTGCCAACTGCAATTTTTTAACCTTTACAAATAGCACAATAATAACAATAATTCCCAATGGATTCGTTACCTTTTGTCATTTATTTTCAGAGCTGTTGGAGCCACGATCCTGAATATAGATACTATTGTGCACTATGACACACTAGTATCCATCAACACAATACTCAAATTAAAGTGACTGTTGTCCTTTTCCCCCGGTGTGATTGCAATACTCAGAACATGGTTAAAATAAGCAGCTATACACACTTGTCTGTGGGACAAGGCTACACACTTATCAACGCATGCTTTTGTCAAAGTACACATTCAACAAATGTTTAAGCCGCCTTCTATGAAAAGCTCCAAAAAGTTGTTTTATAAAGCTACGTAAATCAAACTAATGGCATGTAACTTTGAATTGATATCCCCCTCACCGTGAAGCCCTTCCAAAAGCAATTTGGTACGCAGAGTAATGTGATTTTGAAAAAAAAGCAATCTCCCAAAACAACTGCGGTGGAAAACAGCCAGAGCAGGAGCAGTAACTTACCAGGATGTAATTTAACTACCCCTTGTGCTATTCAGAGCGGGCACCTACCGTGAGCGGAAAAAGTGTTATTCCGGTAAGTGAAGATTTATATTACGGGAGTTGCCAAATGCGAGATGACAAGGGAGGGGGAAGAAGAGAGGGTGAACGGAAGGTCAGGGAGGTAAAGGAGACAGGGACAAAATGGAGGGCGCCAGCAGGCACACAGGAACCAGTGTGGGGAAATGAACACCAACCACCAACCACATGTTGGTAAATTTAGGCCGAGTCTGTTACATTTGTCTATTTCGCCAGTCATTTAGGAGGGTGACCAACCACAGGTTTGAGGCACAGTCTCACATGAAGGAAACCCAGTATGTGCACTAATTGCATCTCAAATAGCGACTTTGTGGAGATGTTCTCTGGCTGACGCTGCGCTCTTACTTACATGTGGTGGGGTAAAGGTCAATAAGTTGAATTTGCCCATTTAGGCTTGCAAAATAGTGCCAGTTACAGGGATCAGGGGGTTTTCCTTGTGTTGCCTATTTATCTTAGCATTGGAGCATATTCTTCATTCCTGCTGTTTGTTACCCGTCAGCCTGTCACCTGGCTGAAACATCTGTTCATTTGGCAGACGCCTTTGTCCAAAGTGAGGTGCAAATGTGGTACAGTCCAAGGCGCAGTAGATCAAGGAGAAGCAGTCGAGTATAAGTGCCACAATGCTCAGTTTCGAATTCGTCCTGACACAAGGTCGCTGGTGTTCTGCGCGCAGAAAGGCAGAAGTAGGCCCTTCCACCACCGAGGGCCCACACGAGGGAAGAGTTTGGATTGAGATTTCCTGCCTCGCAGTGACAGTGGGACTAGTCTTTGCCTGTTGCCAGCCTGTTTGACCTCCTGCCTGCCTGTTATTTCCTGCTCCCCTGCCTCAGCCTCTTTAGATTTGTTTCTACGGTTCACGGTACATGGCTAGTTCGCAGGCTGACATGACTGTGGCCCTAATGACTTTCATTATGAGCTCAATTAGTTGTACAACAGGCCGTCGTGGCAGCAAAGACGAATGTTGATAATTAAATTCCGGGCAAAGGTTGACTGGAGAACACGCCACTTACGAGTCTCACCCAGTAGCTTATGAGGCATAAAGAGACCGAGGATGACAAAGAGAGATACAGAGCGTGAAAGAGGCAGAATGATGCAGTCACCCTCAGCAACAAGATAACTCATTCCTCACATTTCACCAAAACCTGCCTGCTGTTCTTGCAGTTCTGTGACTTCAAAGTTCAAAATGTAAGCGGTTCAGCCAGACCCATCGGTGTACGTTGATGCCAGAACACACAGCTAAAGCATTAAATCCCTGCAAGCTTTGTGCTTGAGATAATGTAGACTAGCAGGTTAGCCCAGCCGACATTCCAGGTTCAAGGTATATAACAGCTGGCAAGCATCCTAGCCTGATGAATGAATTCAATAATTGCCACCATGGCTATTTATTTAGGCATTTATTTAAATACTATGATATGATTTACCAATTAGCTGAGTGGCACTTTGGGAAATGTTCTTTGCCTATTTAAGCTCAAATCTGTAACTTTTAAAGAAATTGTTAAACATTTTGTGTAATACACTTATTCGCTTTTCCTGCGGTAAGTGCAAATCTACCGCCTGCAGCTGATTACCTTAGCTTAGCATGAAGACTGGAAACAGCTAGCCTGTTAGGTAACACTATCCACCTGCCAGTAGCCTACCTAAAAGTCTCATTAATCAACATGTTTTAACTCATTTAAAACAGATTACTACTCCTTGGCAGGGTACGGTGATGGCTGGCTACCTCACTGTGATGACAAGGTAGAAAGTCACTGCAGCCGTACCTTTGGACAGAGCTAGCTTTGGCTAGATGTTTCCAGTCATCATGCTAAGCTAAGCTAACTGGCTGCTAGTGGTAGCTTCATATGTACGAGACGGACATTAGAGTGGTGTCACGACATTCTCATCTAACTCTTGGCATGAAGGTGAATAGGAAGTTACACCAACACAACAGGACCTGAAGCCTCGCACGCTCACTCAGCATTTAGTTGCCCTGGATGAAAGCATCAGCTAAGTGTAAGTGGAAAGTGTGACAGCAGGTTGAGACCGTGGTCTCAACATTTCAATATTTCGTGAGAGGGAATGATAGTGAGCCATGCCAGTGTCACGCAGGGCAATGTGCTGATCGCCTCGCAGGATCAGATTACCACCAAAAAAAAAGAAAAACCACCATTTACACCAACATGTGTCCAGGGATCCCAGCTGTATTGTTTTAGGATAAATAATTAACTGTGTTTTAGTTGTTCCAAAAAAACTGTTGATTTGGACACTAAAAGAAGTTGGATAAATCCCCATATTGACACCAAAATGTCTCCTCTCAGTATAAAAAGCATAAAAATATGTAATTTTGCTGTCCAAACCCAATCCATCACAGAGTCAAAATGCATATGTTCCTTCTGGATTTTTCCAATAATGCTTACTTTACAACAAAACACACACCTGAATACTCAATAGAATAAGAGTGTTTACACTTAAATATGGCCGAGTATCAGTCGCCTCTGGTGCGATAAGCAACATTTAAAGATGCATAACTTCCACAGTGCCTGGGAGAGGTTGTTAAAAAGGAATATGAGGGGAATAACTTTGCATTAGAGATGAGGAAAAACTGTCCAGCCAGCAAACGGCAATAGAGTTTTTGAATTTCCTGAGGCGAGTGTGAATGAAATGCAGACACATGGATAAAATGTGAATGCAGAGTCTGAGCGAGAGACTGGGCCCTGGAGGATAGACTGAAGGTTCCAACTTTAGGTGTAGATTTCCCCCTGCAGCACCAAATTACCAATCACTTGTCCAAAAAGGTGCTCACCATGGAGACGCGTTCTCAACCTTCGGGACACATGTCAATAACTATTCTAAATGCAAGGTTCAATAACTTAGCTTTTCCTGCAGCTTTTGACTGTATCCCATGGCCTTCTTCCCTACTATATATGACCCTTATATATGACAACCTGTTACACCCGAGCACGTTCCATACTCAGAAGAAGATTGTGGGATATGGTTGAAAGCTCCTGGAATAGTAAACTGACCGTGCATTTAGGATATACATCACAGATTTTCAGTCGATAGATTTGTTGTTGTTTGCCTGATCAATGAATTACTCTTTTTAATCTCTAACATGTGAGAAAATAGTGAAAAATGTCCTGAATGCCGAGGTGATCTCTTCAACTTGCTTGTTTTGTTAGTCCAGAGATTCAGTTTTCAGTGACAGAAAACAGAGAAAAGCAGCAAAAGTTTGGTATTTTGCCTGATACATGATGAGTCTCTTATTGTAGCTGTATGCCGCGGAAATGTGTCAGCGGAGTTGAAACTGCGTCTCAATCTGTACATAATAGCTGTACATGCATGTATTCAAAGAATCATTTAATTTCAATAGACTTATAATTAATAATAATGAATGAAAACTGTAAGTACTTATCTTCAAGCGCGAGATTCAATTATTTCGCCCTGAGCTGATGCTCCCAGGCAAACACTGAGCAACACTGAGCATACCAGCTGTGCTTCTCCAGTGGACGGCAACTGACAGCAACAACTTCCAACAAGACAAATGACTAAGGCATGCAAAATGTACAGATCTTATTAAATTACTTTATTACTGAGTGAAATGCATCGGCCATTATCCGAGACTGCAGCGGCATTTTTAACATGAAAGAGGCTGAGAATGAATAATAAAGACAATAAGAGCAACAATATCCACTTGTTGAACAAGTTCATTGTTTTGACAGCTTCCCTACGTCCCTTGGGTTCCGCTCTCTCAGGCCTCAGTGTTGTAAACGGAAAGGTCAGAGGCCATGGTCACGTGCAGTTCCCATGGAAACTGATTGACGGGCCTTGTGACTCTGCCCTGCTGACCTCTGCTCTCGTTGATCATCAGCTGGATGTCCTCGTCGTCGAGGATACGGATGAGGTCGCCCTCGGGGTCGCGGTAGTTTATGGCGATGTCGTCCACCTTGAAGACGTTCCTGAAGACAGACAGGGACAGGGAGAGGACGCCTTCAGACTCTGGGTGTTTTCAGATGTTTGAAACCTCAGAGACGTTTCCCTTTTTACTTTCATCATCATTTGAGTATAACGCATCACAGCGGCAAGACTCGGGTTTAAACTAAAGTAAGTAAACTCGAATTACGATTAATCTTCTTGTTATGATAGATACAGAAAAGCACGAGGGACCAAACGAAATGTAGCTTCCAACACAGCTACAACCTCTCTGTAAACATCCGTGCTACCAATGGTGCTCAGTTGAGATGGAGGTTTGCAAATGTTACAGCTGCAGTATCATTTGTTTATGGCAACTCTTAACTCACAGTATTTGTGAGTCTAATTTAGCAATATTTCTTTGTTTATGCATTCCTATTTTATTTTGTCTTACTTTTATTAGGATTTGTATTTTATGATTAGGATTGTTATTGTGCGGGTTCTTATTCAGACCTTCATATAAAGATATTTAATGACGACATTATAAGAAAGCCCTGCACCCACCTCCCAGTGAAGGAAATGACTACTGCCCCCAAGGCCTTTGTTGATATATCACAGTTTAATTAAAATTTTGCTATGAGAATTATCACCAAGAAAACATGTGCTGGACCAAAGGAAATGGGTAATAAGTGTAGATATGAGGTTTGACAACTGCACCACCTTCTCTATATTAACTTTTTGTTTTTTTCTGCATGAACACACAATAATGTTTGTGTCCAGGAATTAATGAGAGAGAGAGCGACACATAGAGACACAGTTACAGCTTCAGAGGGTTTCTATAGGATTCCTGGAAGTATTACATCTGATGCAGGACATGCAAAGAGAAACTTCAAAGTCGCTTCCTGCCACCAGCAATAAAAAGACATTTTGTCTTTAGAGGACGTGCACTACTAATACAGTCCTGCAGAAATATGTAAGCCAGAATATCACTTTGTCTGTCTTTTAGTAGTAGTATGGTCACAATGTGTACAATTACACACTATGCATACTGAAATATAATAATATTGGTATTCAGATGAGCAAATATTCGATGGTGGTGAAGGTAGAATCACCCCCAGCAGCGTTGTTGATGTCTCTCTCTGCTCGTAACAGCTGATAAAACACTGTTAGTGTGAGTGTGAGTGAAATGAAATGTCCAAATACAATTAAGTGAAACTATATCAGTAATAATCACAAGTTAATGCTATGTGACAGCTTATTAAATTAGCTAATTTTATTCAATTTTAGACTAATTTATACTTCAGGCAAGTTACATTATATTTTCATTTATTTCATTATCTAGCAGTTTAGCAACATTGTAGGTTGCTACACACCTCCCTCACTGTTTCTTTGGTTCTTCCTCTTTCTCATTTAACACGACACAATCCTCTCTCTTCTCTTTTTCTACTTACTATCTCCTCATACCTCCAACACCACCCCCCCCACCCCCCCCGCCCCTCAAAACCCCCCCCC
>JAVQJF010009296.1:0-15369 GCA_036023855.1 Gadopsis marmoratus | reverse complement strand
AGAGGGCCTTCGTTCACTGGTACGTTGGAGAGGGAATGGAGGAGGGAGAGTTCTCAGAGGCCAGAGAAGACATGGCTGCCCTGGAGAAGGATTACGAAGAGGTGGGCACCGACAGCGTTAATGAGGAGGATGAAGGCGAAGAATACTAGTTCCCTGAAGCATCTGTAGCTTGCGGTGTCCATTAGTCCATTTATCCCAAAAACGGAAGCGGAGCACCAGAGTGGTGTGTTGCTAAGCAATATTGGACTCGTTCTTTGCATTCCAGTGAGCTACATGAGTTTCCTGTTTCATTAATATAGCATACCAATAAAAAACAAAGTGAAGAAATGTGTCTGTGTTTACTTCAAAGCATCAGGTCGGGTGTCCTGCTGGTTACTTGTGATCATTTGTTTGCAGGTGCAGGATTCTAGTCCAGAAACTACAGATTTAAAAAATGAAGAGATCGGTTTGCTTTGACTAGTGTATAAAATGCCTAAAACGGCGCAACTAAGGTGATGTCATCAGATGTCTTGGCCTCAAACAGTCCAAAGCTTGAAGATGTTTTAACTTAAAAAAAGAGTAAATGCACTTTGGCATTAAAATTGGTCAACTGTGTCAAAACTGGACAGCTGCAACATCAGCTGGTGCCTGAGGTGTAACACTGACATCAGTTTGGGGTGAACAGCCTGACCTCAGTGGTATAAAGAAGCCCACTGACATCTGTAGAGTGCATCGTCTTTCCTACATGATTCATACAAACTGAAAAGGATGCAAACATGCATTAAGAGGTCATGAATTTATGTTCTGGTGCCATGAACGGGAGGCCGGACAGGTGTGGTCCATTAAGAAACCTCTGCACTAGTCTAAATTTGAGGGTTGCTAGACAGATGTGGGTGGGATAAAATGCTTTAGAAGTACGTGTTAGCAATCGGCCAGACCATTTCCTCGTTCCGAGCGGTTGCCAGGCAACTGTAGTGTAATTGTGCCAGCGGCCATGTTTTAGCCCAGAGAAGATGCATAAGATGAACTCCAGTTAAAGTCCACGTGGTGGATGTTTAAGTACAGAAAGTCACAGAAGTCACATGAGTGATTGCAGCACTTAAACACGAAAAGATTTATTTAAGATCTCACATATGCAAAATAGCTTTTCTTGTTTTCATAGAACAACATTCTTTATTTTTTTTTCATTTTCTGATTTGCAACAGTATATCTAGCGATGTAAAATAACGTGACCGAGTGTGACACAGGAAGGGGAGCTACAGGCCGAGCAGGGTTCATCCATAACCGCCATGATGCTCCAGCAGCCAGTACCTTTCAAACTGTAACACTTATTTCAACAAACGTCAACCACATGTAAGAAAGATGAAACATGGCTCAAACTGGAGAACAGCTACCAGAACGTCGGGCTGGATTTCCACAGGCTCGAGTAAAATGTGATGTTTAAATCATCTGTGGCTCATTCACATGCAGTCAGAAGTTTTAGCACTTCTGCCCCTCTGAGTGTCCCTGAACACATCTCTGCCACAGATACCTAAAAACCACATTTTAAATATTACGATGATCCTGACCTTAAAGCCATCCTGTAGTTCAGTTGGTTTTTACATTTTTTGACATCAGCGTTATGTTTCAAGGAAGAAGCACTTCATTCTTCGTCATGATAATCATCATCATCATCATCATCGAGCGAAAAGGCAGGGTAAGGTATGTTCAGGGGGCAGACAGGAGGCTGGGTTCACTGGGGCAGAGCTTTGAGGATGGCGTTGACCTCCTCAGCGACGGCTGTCAGGGCAAACTCAAACTGGTCCTGCAAACAAGACGATTACAGGTTTGCCCACAGCACATGTTTGATCAGCTCTTCTCGCAGGAAGTTCAGATATTTATTCTCTGATCTGCCATTTACTAAATGTCATAAAATTCAATTCTTTTGTAGGATTCTATAATAAGTTGTATCCCAAAGAAGTATTAAAATATCAAATTCTGTTGCTTTTGTTGCGCACACAGAATAAAAGCCTTAGATGGTAACACAGATTTAGAGGGGCCAAAATAAAAGACCCCAGGACTCAGACATCTTTTCCAAACACTTTTTCAAGCTTTATCTGCTTAGTCCTACTTTAAACTACAAACACTATTCAACCCTTAAAGTTTTCCACCTTACAGGGATAAAGTATACATTAAAGGCTGCCTATTATGCCTTTCAGTACAGGAAATAAAAAGGTTTTGTCCCCATAAAATACCCCAAACAGCTGTCAATATCAAATAAAAACAACATTTTTAATTTGAACTCATTCATCACTGTGTACTGATCACAATAACACGATCAACAGAAATGGAACAGTCACAGGTAGTTTGTAACAACAGTCAGTTCCTGATCCTGAGCAGTTTCACCATCTTTGTTAGTTCAGTGACTAACGGAAAGAAACGGACTTTTGGGTTGAAATCACCCAGAATGTGAATGCCGTGGGGTCTGGCCAGAAGCGGATGTATTAAATACACATTTGTATTTATTTGTTCTGATGAGGGTCCGAGTGTTTGAAGGAAACTGAAAATGGATGGGGATGTTTGTGTTTAATTGTGCTGTTTTCTGCCTCTTCAAATTAAAAACACTTAGTGAGTAGTAGTAGTCCCATTTACAGCTCTGGTGATCCGGGTTTGATAATCTTGAAAAGTAAGAGGGATTACCTGATCCTGGATAGCAAAACATGGGGTTTCAAAATCCAGATCATTCTGATCCACATTTAACTCTTTGAACAACTGGGCCCTGGGGATGTTTGCTCCATCAACCAGCTGATGTGGCTGACACCTGTCAGTCACAGCAACTGCTGCTTATTTGACTGAGCTACTCCTCAACAGCCCCCCCCCCCCCAATTATTGATCGAAACAGCTGGAACTGAAAGTAAGTCTTTGCTCGATGTTTATTGTTATGGCGTAGACCTGCTCTTCAGGAAAGATCCCTTAGACATAGGATTTTTTTAGGATTTTAAGGAATCTAAAAAAAATTACAAACAAGCCAACATCTTATGTGCCAGTGAATCTCGTCTTCGTGAGGATCGAACCCTCAACCGCAGGAAACTGCAAAGCAGTTCTCTATCACACTGAGCTATTGGATCAGACAACTGTAGGTTGTTTCTTTATAGTTTTGAGTCTTTCAATTAGGTGTTGGCCTTTTTAAACTTACTGAAAGGATCAAACCCATGACCTGAAACTCTTTGGAGAAGCCCTCTGACATTACTGTTATCTGTACTCTACGTAGCTTGCAGTTATTTAAAGTTGCATCCAGCAGGTCAGGTGGATTAGAAGGTTCTGAGAAGAAGCAGGTGTGTTAGCGGGAGGTTCTTAGGTAACAAAAGGCAAGGTGGAGGTTTAGCAGGCTTCTTTGTCACGCAAGGGCATGTCTCCTGGGAAAAACACAGTGAGGGGAGGGGCCATGTTCCCGCCCATGAAGTCAACATCACACTCAGCTGGACTGACCTTGGTGCGAACCATCCCTGGCCTCTGGTCTCGGACGTGCTCCAGCGTAGCAGCAATGTCGATCTCTTTCACACCTGCAGGACAACAGGTAACACACACACAATCACTGCACCAACAACATGTACACTTATACACCTAACAATTAGTTGAGATTAAATAAATAATTATAAAATCCATTTAATCCTCTTGTAAAAAGTCTCTTTGGGCACATGCAGACATTGTTGGGAAAACAAAGGTGAAACAGGTTTATCTGCTGCCGATCCATCAGGAAATCAAATCCTGACTCTGCAGAGCAACATGGGACATCCCTGGCCGAACACAAACCTCACCTTTCGCCATACGATTGAGAACCATGTCAATCAGGATGTAAGTTCCAGTCCGGCCTGTACCATCACTATGGAAACACAAAGCAAACTTTAGTAAAATACAAGTAATTAATTAAACAGTTTAACATGAGATATTCACTTATAATACACTATATAATACACTGTGTAGAACTTTACAATACAAAGAAACTGAACAGTTAAAAGTCCTCCTGTTTGATGGTGTATTGCTTTGTGCACTGCCAAACTGTTGCCACCAAGTGGAGATGTGTGGTACTACAATGGAGTGCATGTCTAAATGAATGATGTTCTCTCATTGATGAAAAGTCAAGGCGCTGGGAGTTTACCTGCAGTGCACGATGATGGGGCAGGATCGTCCTCGGTAGCACTTATTCACCTTCCTGAAGAGGAAAAGCACGACGAGTTAAAGAAAGCATGAAGACATACTGTCTCAGTTACTGTTTCTGTATATTAACAAACATTTCAGCAATAGAAACTAATGAGTAAAGAATATACAAGCAGCAAGAGACAGATCTGGAAGGCCAGACTGTCAACATTATTGTAAGTTAGGAGATTCATTCACTATATAATAATCTTATTTCTGTCTTAAAGTCCTAACAGTTGATCTTTGAAATTATTGTCTGTATCTTGAAAAAAAAAACTTTTTTCTTCATGCTCATGCAGATAGATTAGATAGCTAGATTATATAGATAGATAGATTAGATTAGATAAAATAAGATATGGGGGGTAAAAAAAAGGGTTTTTTTCGGCGATGGACCTCCTGCTGCAGCCACATCAGTCCATGATCATTTTTGTGACTATGCAACTGGACCCAGATTACTAGCTGCAAACCACAAGAATGACACAGACAGATATGTTCAAAATTAAACCAAGGGCCCCGCTGACCTCCATCGCACAGGGTGGGAGGACAGGAAGGGAGGAGGGACAGAGGACCAGGAGGGTGGGAGCAGAATAATGGTGGAAAGGATGGAAGGATGTTTCAGTAGTGGAAACAAAATGATACTTTGTTTGAAACCTTACTTACATGTTTCAGTGAACCTCTGAGCAGTGAAACTGAATAAAAAATGGACTTTTCTGTCTCAAATGGGCAGACAACGTGCACCCTAAACTTGAAAATGAAACTAGACTTTTTACAACTGCATTTGAAGTATGTCCTGATTTTATCTTGTTTCTAAAAGTGGAAAATTACATTTCCATGGTAATTTTCATAATGTCTGACTTGGACATCATGGCAGGCTTAGGAGTACACTGAAAACTAATAGTACTAATTGTAACGTTGCATCCTCAATTATAAACATGAATACTGTACAAATGTCTATTGAGGTTCAACATCCAGCTCTCTGGAGGATCAGAGGTGAAGTGTTGGAGTTTAAAGGACGGAACTGAAGTGTTAGTAGAGGAGGACTTGTTTCCCAAACGCACCTTAAAGCTAAATTCATCTTTACTCCATTTTTCAAAATAGAGAAGAGAAGATCAACTTGGCCAGAGATGCTTTGGGGAAACCCAGCGTGAATGCATGACACAGGAAGTTTGGAGGGCATGCTCGAGAAAGAAGCTAGATTTGATTTAATTTTTTTAAATTTTGAGACAAAAGTGTAAAAAACAAGTGTAGTTTGGTTTGAGTCTTAAGATTTTTAAGATCAGGTTTAAAAACTCAAGATACTAAAACTAAACGCTGTGCAGAACTACAGTCCAAAATCCACAATTTACAGGGAAACATTTGACCTTTCATCATGACTGACCCCATCAGTCTCTTTAAATTGTCTACTGCAGAAGCCATCAAGTCTAAGTATGTAGATGCAGACTTACCGATTGTCAGGGTCTGATGATGCATAAACTCCTCAGTAATGCAGCTAAATTTGTTAGCCAAGTTTGGTAAGTTTGTCTGTTTTTGTGCCTGCAGGATGTGGAGAAATACAGTCTCACCTAAAACACTAAGATTTTTAAGTCTCATTTAGTGTTAAGCGTTTACCCACAGCGTTAGTGTTTGTGTGTGGATATACAGGTAGCAGCGGTACCTGCGGAAGTCCAGCAGGGGGCGTGTGGAGGTGGGGATGCCCTGAGCTGGCCAGCTGAGGAAGTGGAACTGAGTGAGTGTCCTGGTCTCCTGCGTCTGCACGTTCTTCAGGTAGAAGCTTCGCACCAGGAAGTCGTTACACCAGATGTGCTCCGACACCAAGTTCACCTGGAGACAAATAAAGGAAGTTTGCCTTCAGACATGCCCCCCCCCACACACACACCCACACGGTTCTCACCTCATAGATGTGGTAGAGGGACGAGCCCTCATCAGGCCAGTAGCGGTCACACTGCTTCTCTCCGTCCTCCACCAGAGCCGTCATCATCACGATCACCGTGCAGCCGTTCTCCCACACCATCTACACAACACCTGACAGTCAGTAGCTGAAGCTGGTCCCTCCATGCATGCTGCATTAATAACAGTACTTCTACTACTCGTCCTGCAGGCGGATCGGCGTCTACACCGTACAACATGAAATGTAGACAATGGTTTTGTTTTGTGTCTCACTGACCTGCCAGAAGTCAGAGATGGTGTGTGACAGGGGTCCCTGGGTGGCGATGTAGGCAGGCATCCGGGGGTCGTGCTCAATCTGAAAGGAGTTATACCGAGGCAGAGGTCAAAGGTCACCTCTGGGCTGAATGGAGCCCAAAAATGTTGTTTTCAGTTTGTTGACCAGGAGCAGCGGATTGCTGGGAGACATATTGATCTCTGACTGATTATTGGGAACATGTCAAAGTGAAAGAAGCGACAGGAGGGAATTACTGAGCAAAACACGCAGATCACGTTTCTTCAACAACAGATCTCTTCTTGGAGGAATAATGTGGTTACCATGGTGACCACCACAGACTTACTATGGTGCTGGCGTTGATGTAGTCAGAGCGTGACGGGTTGATCTCCGCTTTCAGCTTCACCCTCGAGTGGTCATCTGCAGGACAACAGCGACATTTAACCGTGAAGAAGCTTTAAGGTTGTACAAATCATCTGAATTGTGTTTGTTTCACATTCACTGATGTTCTAGACGTCTCGCACATCATTTTAGACACTTCTCTTCCAAACTTCAGCCCTGACACGCTGGTTCAGACCTGTTTTTTGTTTTGCCCTGCAAGCTGCCTAAAGGTTTAAACCATCAGTTGTCCTGGAAGTGAAGCAGCTGTTGGGACTCACAGGGCACAGAGTCGGGGCAGCGGTTCTTCTTGGCGTTGGCGTCGCTCTGAGCCACAGAGACGGCGCTTGGCTCGGCCTGGTAGGAACACAGAGCCTCCCACTCCTTCATCAGACGGTCCTTGTTCCTCAGGTGGTCCTCCATGTAGGCCTGAGGGATGTTAGCACGTCTCATGTTACTCACTCAAAACAGGCCACTGCTTCTGTTCACATACTTCCTCAGGCTGCTTTTTGTCATATAATCATCCGACTTTTGTATCTGTGAAGCACTGTGTAAACCTGTTGGTGAGCCCTTGTTGCAGGCTGCACATGCCTACAGTTTTTACTGTAGAGGTAAAATTACTTAGTAATTCACAAGAAAAACATTTAAATCAGAGAAAAGGCTGAAATAAAATCTAATCTTGTGTTTGTGAAATGCCTGCTTTCTGTCCTGCTGATCAACACCAGGTTGGGAACCATTAGACCTGAATAATCAGTCAATGCTGCCTCACAGGTAACACCTGAGTGATCACATGACAGACACAGTGTCCAGCACTGACCAGTATCATGTGACCGGTGGAGATGTCCATGTTGGCCTGGGCCGGCTCCTCGCACCATGACGGCGTGCTGCTGTGGGAGCTCGGACTGGGCTGCGCTCCGTCACTGAACTGGGACGACACGCTGCTCACCCTCGAGTCAGCACCTCCGCCTCCTGCCGCTCCTGCTCCTCCTCCTCCTCGTCCACCCCCGACGCCAGGGCCTCCACCTCCTCCACCGCTTGGTCCTCCCACGGCGCCAAGGGCAGCAGCTTCCAGCCGTCCGAAGGCACCTTTGGAGGCCATGTGCTGGCGACACAGGTCCTGGTGAGCCAGTTGTGCATGAATCGTGTTGTTACACTGCTTCATCACACCGCAGTATTTAGTGTCTGGGTTTCTCAGATAAGTTATTTTTAGAATGTTTTAAATATATATCATATTTTCACATTTTAATGTGTTTTTGTTGTGTTTATTTGATACATTTTCTTATTACCTTAATCATTGCATTTTTTAATGTTCTTTAAACCTGCACCGATTTATTAAGCTATTTGGGGGCCTCACCATCATATAGCATTCATGTGGCGTCGTGTCTGTGTCACCTGATGACTCTAAGTCCAGCATTCGCTCTCCGTTAGCTCTGTTTTTGGTCTCCACCACCATCACTGCGTCTGTCTGCTGTTTGCAGGAAGACGACTGTGGCTTTTTATAGCTTTTAAACTTAACAGCTGCTGGAAATGAGAGCGAACCAAAACAGTGAGCCCCAAAATGCTGACGGTCTACATACTGCAGCGTGCAGATGGACAGCTATCATCTATGTTACTTTCTGACCGAAGGTGACCTTCGTGTGCACGTTGTAATAACTCCACTTTCACTATGAAGACATTTTTAAGTCAAATAAATCAAATGAATTCAATATTTCAGCCAGTCCGAGAAGTTAACTATATTGATTCTAAAACAACACGGCCATATAATAAATGTATTGTACACGTGTGGCTGCTGTAAATGATTAGTTTTAGTTAGTAGTTTTAAAAGCGTCGTCTTATGGCTTCATAATAAAGCTGTTCTGTCTAATAACACTTGTGTCTTTGCTTGTGTTCCTGATTGAACTTCCTTTGTTTAGAGGTGAAGAGACATATAGTAGTCCCTCCTCACCTGGTACTCCTGGTGGGTGAAACTGCCCCCCTCTGGTCCCAGACCCAGCTTCTTTGCTGCCAGCCGGTGGGCGTGGTGACGCAGGCAGGCGATGGTCATGGCTGCCACCAGGATGCCGCCGATGCAGGCCATGGCCACCAGCGTGGCAAACACCCAGCGGGAGCCGGGCTGGACTCGGGTCGCCAGGGGCAACGCCTTCCCATCATTCCTCTGTGGCAGAAGAAAGAGTAGAGAAGACAGAGCGGAGAGGGACATGAAACAACATCAGATCTCCCATTCAGACACTCACACACACTTCTGAGCACCCAGTTAACTAACGAGGTGGACATAAGTAGCTAGAGTTGGATAAAAGGAAGTGTGAGGAGGAGGAGGAGGAGGAGGAGGAGGTATCTCTTGCTTTATTTCCTCCCATCCATCTCAGCAGGAGCCTGGGAGAAGAATGTGGCTTGGGGCTGCCACATGGCAACAAGCTAAAATCACTTCATTCGGACATAAAGGTGACACTGAAGTGGCATTTCGCTTCACTCTTTCATTTTTGGACGGATATATTATTTATTTATCACGTAAATATAAGTTCTGATTTTCAGATATCTAAAAATGTTATATGATATATAATGTTATGTTGTCATACAGCCACATGAGGTTTATCACGTCAGCATTTGAAAAACGTAAATTTCCCTCCATCTTGTCTACCTTGCTTTCGTCTTCCCTCCTGTTTGCCTCTCCTTTTCTTCCCTCCTCTCCACGCTCATTTCATTTCTCCTCCTTTCATCTTCTTCACTCCCCTCTTCTCCTCATCACCCCCAGCTTTCTCTCCTCCTTTCTTCCTCCCTCCATTCTCTTTTCTTCTCCTAGGATGAATTGTCTCTCTTGACCTTTCAGACCTCCTCCTTCCTCTCTGTGGGCCTCAGGAATGTGAGGCTCTCTCTCTCTGTCAGTGTGTGTGTTATATGAAAGACATCAGAGTTTGAGCTGGGGGGGTAGAAAGGGTTCACTTCACCTGCTATTATAAAGGGGCCCCGGGGGGGTTCAGTGTGTGTGGAACAGAAGAGAAAAAGAAAATGGATGACCGGGCAGCATGTGGCTGAAGGATAGAAGTGCATTTAAGGTGGTTCACTGCTTTACACTTTTAGAAGAACCTCAAACGGGATTTATCACAAGTCAAGTTTTCTTCTTCTTTCTTTAATTCGTCGAGCCACACGCCGCAACCAAGAAATACAAGAAAAGAAATCCTATAAAAAAGGCCATGAAACGGCTGAAACATTCCCTAAAAATATCTGCAAAAGTGGTCAGACAACAGAACGATCTGATAAAAGTGCCGTTCATGCTGTCGAGCTCAGGTAACAAGAGCTTCTGAGAGGTTACAAGTGAATGTTACAGGAGAGTATTAAGATAAAAAACTGGATATTAAACTGGATATTGAGGTCCTTGTATTATAATACATATTTTAGGAATATTATACAAATACCATATGTATTTAGTGTAGGAATATTATAGCTATATATATGTAAATAATATAGCTAGAAAAAAGGTCATATAACATTACAAGTGATATAAATGATTATAAATAAAAAGAATACTACATGAGTGTCATATAAATATGATAAAACAACTTATGAACTGGGCCTTATAAAGAATATTTTAGTAATATGATTCAAAAACCATAAGTGATCAAAAAGTACATTAATGTAACTTTAAATATGTTACTTAGTGTTCAGACACCTGATAATGCTGGAATATTACAACATAAGTGATATAAAGAAGTTTAAGCATAAAAAGGTCACCATAAACCGATTATTAAGAAAGCTTTGTAAGAAAATGAAAATCACTGAGCACAACTATGACTTAATAACTTCAGGCTCAACTTCTCAATCAATAAACTCTCCGTGAATAATAATAAAGTTGATTTGATGTTTTCACTCACCAGAAGCACGAAGCAGAGCAACCTTCCTGAAGTCCTGCTGAACTCACATGGACCCAGAGCCCAAACATCAACAGTTTCAACACATTTGAACAAACTGGACTTCCAGGACTGACCTCCAAAATAAAGGCGCAGTGTTTTATTTTGAAGGATATTCCGTACTGTAGCTACTTAAACACAATTTTGAGGTACGTGTACTTAACTTGAGTGTTTAAATATAAATATAAATGTAACTAATAAATGGTGTATTTTATGGATTAAGCCACACAACAGTACATAAAGTGATTAAAAAGAGCTCCACTTTTACCAGCTGTAACATTGCATCAATAATTATAATCCAATAACATCGAATATATTATTCTGAAATGGGCCGTTTAAGTACTTTAAGTATATTTTACTGCTACATATTGAACGTAGGGATTTTACTTGTAACAGAGTATTTCTACACTGTGGTATTACTGCTTTTACTTAAGTAAACAATCTGAACACTTCCTCCTCCAATAGTAGCAGCAGTGGTAGTCATGGTAACAGTAGGGGTGAACTTAGTAGTAGCAGTGTGATAGTGAAGGTAGCGGTAGCTTTAGCAGTTGTAAATAGCAATAGTATAATATAACAGCTATACCAGTGTTATACTAATACACTAATACTACTACTACTACACACACACACACACAGAGTAGAGTCCTGTCCCTCATTTAATTCACCCAATTGAGTCTTTCTCCTGCAGCACTCACCTCTCCACCGCCGCCCTGCAGCACCTTCAGGCCCGTCTCAGACTCCAGGAAGTTCTTCTCTGCAACTGCAGTTGCAAAACCATTAAAACACTGACGGGAAAGCAGCTGTTGTTCAGTGCTGACGTCAGTGAAACAACAGGCCACGTACCGGCTTTCTCTGCCACACCTCCAGCCGTCAGGTTCTTGGAGTTGGGTCTGATCCTGAAGGTGATGGCAGGTCCGACCACGCTGCAGAGGAGCAAACAGGGGAGTTACACACTCAAGTACACTTTTCTTTCAAGGACAGCTGAAACGATTTTCTCATCTTTTCCACTTTCTTTCCTTTGACTTTATTTTCTTCTTTCAGTCTTTTTTGTGTCGGTCTGTCCTCCCTCCTTTCTTCCTACACTCCTGTCCTTTTCCGTCGGGATTTGTACTTCAACTTGTACTGCAGTATTTTGTAGAAGTTGAGGCCTCCTTGTCCTTCATGCCTTTCATTTCTCGTCCACACACAAACTACACTGCAGCCTCTGACAACATGAAACCGACAGGGAAGCATCCACGACTCCCACATTAAGTCATCCTGATGACTTAATGTGGGAGTCGTGGATGTTTCCCGCAGGAAACGAGAATACTCTACCTGTGATTGGTGACGATGTAGCCGTACTCCTTTTCCTTGGCCGCTGGTTCCTTCTTCCTCAGTTTGTCCTGATTGGCTGCTACAGTGGGAGTCGTATCTTTCTGGGCTCCTTCTGGTTTGGGGGGTTTGACGGTGGAGGGTGGAGCCTCGGGGGCGGCCATCTTATACGCCATCGAACCCTCTGTGATCTGATGATAAAGATAAAGACATAAAATTAAAGAACTTGTTTAAATGTTTTAGTGGTGAAAAGTAACTAAGTACATTTACTGTAACACAAATTTGAGGTAGTTGGACTTAAGAATTTCCCTTTTCTGCTACTAAAGATAGCCTCCTACAAACAAATAAACTATTACCTAGAGAATTCGTCCCATCTGTTTGTGATAAAAGTATCATGCTCACCTTCTTTCCTGTGGCAGCATCGTTTCCATATTTATCTGAACAGGAAACAAAAACATAATGTAGTCATCAGTAATGCAAGACAACAGATATTTACATGTATTTGGTCAGTAGAATTTAGAGCAGGATGGCATCGCTTCACCAGCAGCAGTAAAAAGTGAGTTATGGGCAGATGCAGTTACATGGAGACAGACAGACCTTTGGTTTGTTTGTGGGCGAAGGAGCTCTCCAGCTGCAGCTGCTTCAGAGCGGCCGGCAGGTTGTCTTTCTGCTCGGGGGACAAATCCTTCACGCTGAGGCCGTAGTGATGGAGCAGCACAGCCAGCCTCCGCAGAGAGCGCTCTGAAAAGACGCAGCACGCAAATACTGACTGTAGTCTTTACTGGAACTTCACTGCATCTCAACAAATACGTCTGTTTTATCTTTTAACATAATCAATTGAGAGAATTTCATCATAATGCACAAAACTTGCTTCCTTTCTTGTCTTTCTTTCCTCAGCATCACCTTGTAGTCATTATATGGAAGGAGAGTTTGTCTCTGTCATTATTATTATTATAATATATCGTTTACATGAATGTAACTCTAGAACTAATAAGGACATGCATAATACTCTTGGCTTCACATGTCAGAAAGGATCTCTCACCATCCAGTCCTGAAAGAGCATCATACTCTTCCACCGCCTTCTTCTCCGCCTGCTCCTGCTGCTTCTGCTTGCTGAGCTGGGCCACCTGGGAAATGTAGTCCTCGCCGTAGTCCAGCGGGAAGTCCAGCTCTGGGAAGAAGGAGGAGGAAGACGAGGAAGAGGAGGATGATGAGGGAAATCCTGCAGCTGCTGCTACCGCCCCTCTGTGGCGGGAGAGGGACTGCACAGGGGCGGAAGGGGAGGACGAGGAAGAAGAGGAGGAAGAAGGGGAGGTGAGGTAAAAGGACACCAGGTCCTGGAGAAGCTGCCGGTCTCTGTCCAGAGGGTTTCCTCGAGATCGGGAGCGAGAGGGGGAGGCGAGGAGCGGGAAGGCTGGATTATCATCCAGAGAGTTGAGGGAGCGCTCCTCCTCGTCCTGGTAGCCGTACTGCTGCTGCAACACCACATGTACAACAGATGTGTGGTTTTATGGCCACTAGGTGGCAGAACAACTCACCAACAAGCTGAAAAACACTTTATCAAGCTGTTCAGGCTGAAGTGTTTGCATCCAGCAGACACAGAGCAGCATGAGCCTCCCATTTTTACATTAATACTCCATGTATGTGCCTGTATACGTTTCCCACCTGGTGGTAGGTGTAGGGGTCCAGGAGGGACGTCTGCATGTGGACAGAGGATCGTGAGGGGTCGAGGATCATGTAGTCCACGTACTGCTGCATCATCTCGGGGTCAGCTGGATCCTCTGGTCCAGGAGCCCTCCGCTGACTGGGACCCGACAGCCTGGACAACCTGGGAAGAAGCCGCTTAAGATTTTAATAAACCTCACAAGCAGAATCTGTGTATTCCTGAGTTTTCTTGTTGTACTTCATCGCTGATTTATCAATATTTTATCAATATTTTACTTCCTGCTGCTTTGAGTTGTTCTGTGCTGGACTTAGGAGGAGATGCTGGAAGTTTCCTTACTCTTTGGGCGACTTCTCATGAGGTTTGGAGGAGGAGCCGCCAGTGGGGACGCGACTCAACTCTCGGGCGATGATGGCCTGGGTTAGGTCGTCCTTCCAGGTCAGACCTGCAGAAATGTCAGCCATGACATCTTTCCTGTCTGACTTTCACTCCTGCTTCTTAGTTGTTATGCTGGTGAGCAGAAATTCAAACCTAATTCTCCCAAAGCTTCAAATGCGACTATAAAAGAGACTCACCTTGCACCATCAGGTCTTTGAGGACTTCCTGCAGCTTGTGCAGGACCGGTACAGACACCTGGTACCGGATGGGCTCCTGGTGAGGAGCCTGGCACTGTCCGAACAAACCGTCTGCACAGGAAGAGACCAACAAGTCAGTACTGACACACAAAAGGTTTCTTTTTGTCACTTCTGAGGACAGTTTGTCAGCTCACATTCATTTATAACCTGAGCTGAATTTCAAAAAGGCAAGAGGGAGACTAACGAGACAGGAAACATAACCAAATAAGAAGGGAACCACTGGACACACAAAGGAAACAGACCAGGGGCACGACACAGGAGAACTAAAGACACGAAACACCAGACCTCGGAACAAACACAAGTAACAAAACACATGAAAACACAGGCACCCTGACATGGAACATGACAATACTTTTACCTTCTCAGGCCTCATTTTAAAGAACCACAAGTTAAAAAGATTGGGAAGCACTGTGTTTGAATTTGGGTAAACTGATCCTTTAATCCCCATGAAAACCCAAAGCAGTGCAGACCCTAAAATAAAAATAAAATACACACAAACCACATGAAACACGTGAACATGAAAACGGACAAGATATCCAAGTAGACGCACACACACCAGAAACACACAATACATTCACACACAATCTGCACTACACACAGATGAAAATGTACACAATACATGGACCTGCCTGAAAATACACACTTCACACATCTACACACTAATCACAGTCGTGTGTGTGTGTGTGTGTGTGTGTGTGTGTGTGTGTGTGTGGGCCGTGGTGAGTCATCACCTCTTACTCCCTCCATCTCTCATCAAACACACACACACATGAGGGAGACACACAGTCGTCAGGCAAGTGATGTCACTGTTGTCATAGAGACGGCCAGGATGAGCTGCGATTGGCCGAGGGCGGCTGACGGAGGGAGACCTTGTTTACGTTGCACTCTTGCTCTTATTCTCTCTTTTGTCTCTTTGTCTCTTTCACTCCTCGTCCCTCTCTTTTACGACGCCCTTTCCACTTTTCTGCCGATGTGATGAACCTCATAGAGAAACCAATCATTTCTCACGCACTCATGTTTCAGCACAATCGCACACACACACACACACACACACACGCAGACACACACACAGACACACACACACACAGACACACACGCACGCAGACACATGCACGCATGCACAAACACTCACACACACACACACACACACACACACACACACAC
>JAVQJF010009292.1:0-17214 GCA_036023855.1 Gadopsis marmoratus | reverse complement strand
TGGCCTCCACCAGGGGCAGCTTGGGGTTCAGTGTCTTGCCCAGGGACACTTCAACATGTGGACAGCAGGGGCTGGGATCGAACCACCAACCCTGGGGTTAATGGACGACCGCACTACCCGCTCAGCCACAGCCGCCCCATATAAGATTTCATCAAATTAACAATGAGATCCTGCCTGGTTGTTGTGTGAAATGCCGGTTCACTTTTTCTCATGTTGTAAAAGCAGCTGACTGTTGGAGCATCAAGCAAGCATTCATAGATTTCTTTTGCCATAGGTCCGCCTCTGCCAAAATCCCAGACTCCAGCTGAAAAACAGTCCACCGTACATCCTGGATATCTTACCTGATGCCTACCAGCACCTGCGACTTATACTGGGAAAATATGAAGAGAACCAGAAACTCACACAGCTCAGTGAGAACGAGTACTTTAAGATCTACATAGATAGCCTCATGAAGAAATCCAAACGGGCCATCCGGCTCTTTAAAGAGGGAAAGGAGAGGATGTATGAGGAGCAGTCACAGGACAGGTAAGAGAACACTTGATGAGAGAAAATCTTTAACTTTTACTTTTTTACTTTATGGAGGCCTTTGAGATGAGAATGGAGGGTAAATGTGCTCATGGCATATAGAGGGTAATTGTATTGACTGGAAAACCATTTTCAATGCAAAGATAATCCTGTGATGCCTCCTTTGAACAATGGGCAAAAGGCAGTTAAATGGACAATCTAACAGCAGCTTAATATATTTAAGATTTGTTGATGATTTAAACATTAAAACTCTTCTTCGTGGCAGCTCTGTTGAGGTCCCCTAGTTCCAAGGCTGTGTGCCGATTTGTGTTGGTTATATAGTTTACTGTGCAGGATGCCATCTGTTCAGACGTCAGTGTCCTTTTAGAATAATATTAGGCAGGATGTGAGTTGTATCTGGTGTCACTGTGACCATGATTGTCAGTGAGTAAGAAAATGATCACAGAGGCAAGGCAAGAGATGACGGTCAGAACTGACATAGTATTTACACTTAAATCTGAGGTTTTCATCATTCAGCATATTTATTTTGATACATGGAAAATATTTTTGTGGATAATTAATTTAAATAAAGCTACATTTCGCCTACAGCTCATCTTTGTTTAATCTTACACATAGTGTTAACCTGTCTCCCACATCATCAATTAAATCCACAATTTACTCATATCTGTCACATAGAATTTCAGAACTACAACTGTGTGGTCACATCAAAAAGTCATTTACATAAGCATTATATCATTAAACAAAAACCATTCTTAGCAACTCTTGCAAGTTACAAATGTTAAAAGTCATATAATAATTGTCAACAATGTACAGTGTTGTCATCAGTCAGTGTTGTTATCTCAGCCATTTCATCATTTTGATATTAACACGTCAGCACGACAGCAGAGGTACTGTGATGACAATTATTATGATGATGATGATGATGGTGATCCTAAATGAGAGGTTACTCCATTTTTCCAGGGTTACAGGAAGGACACCCAGCTGTGACAAATGCAGATTTAGGCCTGTAACTGTTTGACATGTCTTCTTTACTTAAATCAGCCCACTGTGATCGTGATGTGTAAGACATGAGCCTGACTGACTCAGATTATAGAGAGAGTGGGAGGTGAAGATGGAGAAGAGAAAGCGCGGGGCATATTCAGCAGAAAATAAAATGTTGCGGTCGTTTTTGGTTATCTACATAGCCAATGCTGCTGCACTTGCTTTATCTCACAATGCATTATGCTAAGAAATGCACAAATTTCACATTGCTGTAGTACTGGGAGAGTCAGGTTGCTGACATTGCTGATAGGAAGTTTGCCATTATTAAGTCAAACAAAATATAAAACAATTTTTCTTTTCAACCATTTGTTTTGAATTATCACACCAAAATTTGCTTTGGGCTGGCACAATTTCCACTTTATCCATGATCTAAAGACATTATGATCACTTAGTATTGACTGGAGCAGGGGATATAAGGAGAATGAGACAGGGTGAATGGGAACTAGTAAGTAGTAAAAATGTATTGGTTTATAGTAAAGTACTCTCCAAAAAGAATGGCTCCAAAGCAGCAAAGAAAGTAGATTGCCTCATTATAAATCAATGTTGGATGCAATAATACATCTTTTTTTTTTTAAAGAAAAAGGAGAAAGATCCAAAAAAGTGAATGTTCTACCTTATTTCTATAATTCAGTAAACACTTTGTAAGAGAAGAAATAGAGATAATTAAAGGTGCGAAAGGTTCCACTGATACTTAGGAGCTCTCTCTGATTGCTATGTGCAGAGCACAGGGTAAATCCCCATGCACTTTACATCCTGTTCATATATTTCCTCTCTGGTTGTGCTCTGAAATAGTCACCCAGCAGAGTTCTTAATTCTTTCTCTTTCTCAAACTTGAGTTCTTTCGTGTTTCCCCAAAGCTCCTGCTTGTGTTAGCTTAAACTATCACAGTTAACAGTATTTACAGTAAACACAAAACATTCTGCTTTACTTACAGTAAAAGAGGAAAAATGTGAAATATTTTTTTAATTTTATGATTTTCATAACTCAATCCCAAATTTGAATCACTTGATCGGTTATTTAGTTATTGGGTGGCTGTGGCTCAGGAGGTAGAGCTGGTTGTCCATTAATCCCAGGGTTGGTTGTTTGATCCTCGGCTCCACATGTCGAAGTGTTCTTGGCAAGACACTGAACCCTAACTGGCTTCTGTTGGAGGCCAGCACCTTGCATGGCAGCTCTGTCCCCATGTGTGGGTGCATGGGTGAATGAGACCAATCTGTAAAAACACTTTTGGAACCATTAAGGTCGAAAGTGAAATCCTTTTACCATCAAGTAAAATGCCATTTAGTAGCTTTTATTGATAGGTACTGAATTCTTTCAGATTAGCAGTGAGAGAATATTGTGTGACTGTTCCAGGATTTGATTTCATTATTGACAGGTGTTATTGACTTTATTGCATTTACTTTTATTACATTAGCTATTACATTGTGGGCAGGTGTTGCTGGATGCCACAAGCATGGTCTGCTAAAGGAGAGTGAGAAGTGTTTAGTACCTTCTCTCTTCTCCCCCACTACTTTGACACACAATTAGGGACGTTGTGCCACTCCTGTGGTGTGGCTAATTTTGGAGGCAGTGAGCTGTCCTAGTGAATTGGAAATTCCTCACTTTGCCTAATCCTGCTGGTGCAGCAGTACCAGTTATTATTACTTCTAGAATATTAGTTTCAAAATGCAAAACAAAAAAAGCTGTCAATGCTACAATTTTAATTACAGTCCCTACCACCCCGGCCACACACCACCAGGCTTCGCTATTTAAGATGTGTCTTTTTAATGTAAGATCACTTACAAACAAAACTTTTATCGTAAATGATTTTATCACTTCCAGAGATCTTGATGTTATGTGTTGACTGAGATATGGTTGAAGCCAAATGATTACAGCCAGCTTGTTGAGCTATGTTCTCTGGACAGACCCTGTCCTCTGTGCTGTCATTTACCATCCTCCCAAGCCCAATTCTTGTTTCTTTTGTGAATTCTCTGAATTTCCATCCTCCATCATACTGAGCCGCGACATGATTATCATTAGTGTCGATTTTAATATATATTTTAATAATCTCCCAAACAATGACTCCTTGTCAAGACCCACCGTCTTGGCAATATACTTGACCTAGTGATGTCAAAAGGTCTATATGCTGCCAATGTTTCTGTGATTGACTTAATGTTTTCTGAGCGCTTTTGAGTATTTTTTTATCCTACCTCCTACTGCCACCCACACGCACAAAAGAAATGACTGTTCACAAAAGATCATTAGATACCGAAACTCAGCGTAAATGAACTGGTGACTGTGTCCAAGCTATCCGATTTAAATGGCTCAGTAACTGTAAATGGTAGCCTTTTTCAATAGCAACTTGATGAATATTATACAGTAAATATAATTGCACCACTGAGGGACAAAAAAAGGTCATTCAATAAAATAACACCATGGATTCAATTTGTGAGCGAAAGACATCCTGTAGCGCAGTGAAGAGAAAGTGGAGGAAAACTGGTCTAGATGTCCATCTTAATATTTATAAGGAACAAAAAATACACCGACCTAAGGTGCCAAACTCCAAAGTCAACAGCTCTAATTCTGGAACCACGTCAACAGTGATGTGCCAGACCAAGGAACCTCTACTAATTGTGAGGAATTTGTAATTTTCTTTAACAACAAAATTACATCCATAAAAGCAGCTATTGTCATAGATGATAATGTTAGTCAACCTAGTAAGCAAACATGTCAACATTCAATAATAATAATAATAATAACTTTATTTATAGAGCACCTTTAAAAACAGAGTTTACAAAGTGCTTTGACAGGCAAAGCAAAAAACTGAAAAAACCAAAATCATTAAATGATAAATAAAAATATAAAGATAAAATAAATAAAACCAATAAAAGGTGATATAAAAACAAAATAATAATGATATACAGATATACATTTTTTTGCCTTCATGTGATGTCGTCCTTATATCCTTTTTATATTTTTGTTTTTAATTCTTTTTATTTGTATTATTAATCTTTTATCCTGTTTTTTGTTTTCTGTTGTTTTCTGTGTATCATGTTTTTTGCTTTGTCTGTCAAAGCACTTTGTAAACTCTGTTTTTAGAAGGTGCTATATAAATAAAGTTATTATTATTATTATTATTTTATATATAAATAAACATATAAAACAGCTGCTGAAAAAAACAAACCTAGATACTGATATACTAAATACCTAAATATTAATATATTGTTTCCTTCCATTATTTATAGAAGTTCGTTACCAACCACTTTTTCACATTAGCAGTGAGATTAGTATTGGACACAATGTTGACCAAACTGCTAACTCCTAAGGGTAATAGGTGTAACTCATCTAAGAGCATGGTGAAGGGTGAGGGTTCAGGTGATGGTAGAAGTGAGGCAGCAGGAATAATTGATGCTTTGATGTTTTCTAATTTTTCAGTTAAATTCATTAAGAACTTCCCACAGTTTTCTGGTGGCACAAACAGTAGCTGGGGCAGGGTTTATTAGACAAGAAATCTTGACTTTTTAGAGGAAACTAGATTGGAAAAGTAAGAGAGTCTCTCACTCTATACCAGTGAATTAAATGAAGATTATATCACCTTAATATGGATTCGATAAACTTGAAGTTTACACTTTTTCCATTTACGTTCAGCTAATAATAGTAATATTTTATTTATCCTAGGTCATGACGACATGACATAGCTTTCAAAGGTTATATTTGGACCAGAGTTCTCAAGCACATTATATTATATTAATTAACGATATAATTTATGAGGGCGAGTAATACAGCCATCAGCATTGAAGCTAACAGCAAAGTATGAAACAGAATTGCTATTTAAAATGCACGTGTACAGTGTTTGCTTAGAACAGGGAATAGCAGAAATGCAGTTTATGTCCAATAAAACCATTTTTAATTCAATTCAGTTTTATTTATATAGTGCTTATCTCAGGGCACTTTAATGATCTGAAAAAAGGAGAGAGTTTGTCTAAACTCAGGGTAAAAACTAAATCAAGAGTGTGACACAGTTCTTGTGTGTAGGAGATGATACATGCTGTTTTGGAATTAAAAGATTCACATGTAGTTAAATGTTCAGGTGTGAAATGGGATGGTCAACATGAATATTAAAATCACCAACCAATAAATAGGGTCAAAGTTAAGAACAAAAGAAGAAATAAAATCAGAAAATTATGATAAAAAACTACTACTGGGTTTAGGAGGGTGATAAGGGATATCAAGACCGATTCTGAACATTAATACTTCTATGGGAGTTTGGGGCAGTTGAAGAATGTATAATTAGCTGGTGGGACCGAAGGGTGCATCAGTCTTTGTTGTGGGCAAAGGGTAGGAATACAGTTCAGGTAGGCACGTGTGTGATGTAAATTGTCTAGAAATAATATGTTATCACGATGGCATTTTACTTATTAATTTATACATTCGGAAAATTGTTAGACATGAGTCAGGCCACAGGGTAATTCACTTGACATAGCAGCAGTAAACCTGACAACAAAACAAAATAACGCAGTCAAAGCAAAAAAAAGGAAGAAGGCTGTTTTCACCCCTTCAGTACAATCATGTAAAACTTGAATCACAATTAATTCAATTTCTCTGCTTTCTTTCATGGAAGTCTAATCTAGAGCCCACAGAAAACACAGTTTGGGATTTTTTAAATACACCTTGCCCAAACAGTTCAGACAATAATTAATTGTCAAATGGCCATGTTCTGGCTTGCACTTGTCCATAAATATAGTTGCAGTTTCCCCCAAGGTGATCATCAATCAAACAAATAATTGTAAATGTATTAATGTAGGATTTAATTCACATTGCACTGAAACTCCTTAATCATTTTCATGAACAAAAATAATGTTTTACACGATACGCAAAACATCCTCTAATAAAGATGCGTGAAATTAACAAAATCTCTTTGAGGAAATAATTAAGTAATCCCACATCATTTGTCTCCAGGCACATGTGGCCTGCTGTGTCTTTATTGCATCCTGTCTAGCACAAGTGTGTTTCATACAGTTGATTAACTGCTGGGATCACCCCAAAACCTACAGTATCTTGAGTGCTGCACCCTGTCTTAACCCATCTGATGTTCATGTATCACACCCACCCCCAGCCTTTTTACCCTGTCTTCATTGTCTTAGTATCCACCATCTGACCACCTGCTCCTCCATCCCTCTGCATCTTTCATGTCCACATGCAAGACAGCAAGACATAGTTAGGAAATTAAGGGTACACCATGTAGCATTTGCTCATTAAAATGTCAAAAAACCCCAGACATATCGTCCCCATGGAATTGAAAGGTTATATCTGACATTTTTGTCAAAATTGAGTTTTTCACATATTCTTATTCTTCTGTGAGAACTTATTAACATTATGTGAGGTGTTCTTTTTTTTTTAAAGCTGTATGCATTTTTGAACTTTTTACTTAGAAAACAAAAAGGTTCTATCTCCAAAGTCAAACTTGGTTTTATAAAATTCTACTTGAGAGCCAATCAGCGTTTTGAATGCACACAAGAGGACCAATCAGGTTTTTGCTTCTTTGTCATGTTGACGCAATGTACGAAAGAGGGAAATTTGATGCCCCCAAAAATTATTATCCATCGGTAATAGACATGGATGTATAAAGTGAACTGGATACAGCGTCGGAGGTGGAGCCCCATTCATTCATAGGAAAGCTGCTCAGTGGTGCATGAAGCCAACAAGGTTCGACTTCCTTGGTAGAAAATTACCCAGATGTGCTTCTTTGACAATGTTCAGACTATCAAAGGTCAAAGATGTCTTTATTATCTCCCAAGGGCAATTTGTTCTACAATCAACAGTGGCAGCCTGTTACGACCACATTTCACAACAACACAGCAATAACAAAACAAACAACAATCATATTACAGTACTTAAAAAGCCAGTGGCCGTAGGAACAAATTAGTTTTTAAGTCTATTTGTCCTGCACCTTGGCAAACTGCATCTGCGGCCAGATGGAAGCAACTTAAACTCCTCACACAGAGGATGGCTTGGATCAGCCAGGATTGACTGGGCTTTCTTCAAAGTCCTAGCTTTGTATAAATAAGAGCGGTCGTTTAAGGGCATGCATGCAATTTTACTGCACACCTTAACGACAGCCTGTAACCTGTTCCTATTTTTACTCTGAATGACCCAAATCTATGGACATCTCTTTAGTTTTGGACATGTTAATGTTCAAAAAGGATGACTTGCACCAGTCCATAAAATCTGCCACCACAGGGCCATGATCTGAGTCATCGAGAAGAGACAGCAAACTTAATGATATGATGCCCCATGTGTTTGCTCAAACAAAAGAGGTGAGAGGACACACACTTGACCTTCCAGTCAAGAAGTCCATCAGCCAACATATCAGGACTATGGAGCCTCCCTGGTTTTATTTTATAATACTCATAAGTATATGCGCAATTCATAACCCGTGGCTACAAATGTATTGACCATGGATGACAGAGCTGCACTACGCCATCATTGAATTCACCACATAATGTTAGCTACAATAGTAGTATGGGCAGTTGACTTATGTAATGGTAAGTTAGCAAGCTAGTGTTACTTACGTCCTTTAATCAGCCAGATTAACCTTTTCCAAGATGAAAACTCTTCTCAGGAGAGAGATGTGCAACCACAGCATAAAATGGCATTGACAAACACGAGAGCTGTGGCTTTCATAATTCACTGCTGCACAGGATCAATTCAGCCTCTGCTTTAGAAAACTCTCTGCCTTTTCTGAAGGTTGGGTCAACTTGTCTTTTTTTCCAGGGTGAGTGAATGAATCAAATAGTTTCAACTAGAGTAATTACATAATCATAGCCCTACAACTGAAGTGCTAATTCAAATATTGCTGTGCATCACAAACAGTGATCCATGTTATATTTCTGTGGTATTTTATATTCATGTGTATTACAGGCTGTGAAAGCGGTTGAAATTCATGTGATATATACAGCATTTATAACATATTACCTTTTGGTGAAAGACATGTAACCAAAGCACATTAATAGCAGTGTGACTGTATAAATATTTTGCATGTGACCACACTGCACTCGCTCATGCTCTTCTAGATTCAGCCAGTTACAGCCAAGTTATTTGCACAGCAGAGCGTTTTATAGACAGATTGACAAGCATGGCTTTGACAGCTTCCTAAAATGATTGTCTCTAAATCAGCTGGATTAAAAGTGCACTTCTTTTGCCAGGAAGCAGTGTTGCAGATAAAAGACAATCCGAGCTCTTTCTCTCCTCAATCCATCTACTCGCCCACTCCCGTCTGATTGTGAATAACCCCTGACTCATGGTACAGAGACATGTCTTTGTAACATGCACAGTATTTTGTAATGTTTTTCTATGACCAACAGTAATGATGTTGACTCTCAAAGAGTTTGGCTTTAAGAATGAATTATTCTGTAGGGAATGAGCCACATACAGAACAAGAGTAGTCTGAATGTCATCGTTTTCTAGCAAATAACTAATTTGTGATTTGCTGACTCTGGAGGTATAGTGCAGCTCAGTGCTTAGTCTAATTGACAGTTTATCATTTATTTTATTTAGGGGAGTATTATTTTAAATTAAGGTTCGGTTTTTAATCTTCCTGATTGGAAGTTGAGCAACTGCGGGCTTGACAGTGGTTTACTATACCTGTATAACAGTCATCATTTGGAATTATTCATGATAATATAAACAGACTTTATAATGTTCCCAGTGTATGAAGAGTTTATTGTTGGTCTGAAATGAAAGATTGCTGTCCATTGCTTAAACTGTATCACTGTACAGTTGACAGAAGGAACACCTTACATTCAAACCTAAATAAATGTTCCATAAAACCTGGAAAAGCACCACAGATCTGTTACAGGTGTCGAATTTCTGCTGTTGTGGGCTATTTCAATTGGTTTTCTAATTGCTGTGCCCTCTACTGAAATGCCTGAAGACAGATATGTTACTCATACAGGCAGATATGACCACTTTTTACAATAACGTTTTCAATAGCAACTTATTTACATTCATTTTTAACATACAAAATTATCACAGGAGACAGTCATATTGCACTGTAACCCTTGTGACATTCACTTGACCTCATGTTGATAATTGATAATCAGGCTTTTAGAGAGTTTAGATTTAAAGTATATCTTATTGTTTGGCAGGTAGCTGCAGACAAAATCATTCATATTTTTGGAAACTTTCTGTGTTTCAAAATGTTCAAATTACTTGGACTGGAGTCAGTTGATTAGTTTTTATTTTTGAATGCCTGAATTCTGTGCAGGTTGTAGGTGGATGGATGGAAGTGATGTGGTTGAACTAGGAGTGGAAAGGACAAGAAGACTTTCCTGGTCAATAATCTTGCCACTTTGCAGCTTAGTGTAAAATTAGACTGTTTATTTCTGTCTTTCATGTATAATATACATACATATTATAATGAAAAAAAAGCTCTGTTTCTTCAAATCCACTTTTCTTTAACTGTATTTGCGTTTAGCACATTGTAGACTAAGCGGGTAATTCTTTGATCTGTTGAAGCAACGTGTATAGTCTTTAATGTGGATTGTACTTTGGTAGAATTTCTGTAGAATGATCTTGCGTACATATCCTCACATGTCGGTACATCATAGCAAGCAGTTGTGCTTTGAAATGTTGATGTCACACGTTCCCATGGAAGGCTTTAAAGGCCTGAGCCTGGCTGAGATGAGTAGGCTTCTAGAAAGTCGAACCATCTGGGGCGGAAGTGGAGCACCCAAGGAGGAAACCAGGGTGCTTCTGTTAGGAATCAAGAGGCTCAGAGCATGGGGGTAGTGTGTGAGTGTGTGGTAAGGGTCGTTGCTAGGCTTACTCACTCACTGTGCTCTGACTAAGGTTTGTCTCAATCTGTTGACACACATTGTATGGAATGAACACGGAGGCGTATTCCCTCCATGACTCAATTAACTTAAAACAAAATATTTCACAAACTCATGACATTTGCTTCAACTGCAGTAACCTAACAAAGGATTACAAATACAACCTGAAACTCTCAATCACACGAATGTACAAACAGACACGCAATAGAGTGGTTTACTGATAAATCAGTCATTTCAATTCAGTTTTATTTATATAATGCAATATCATGAAGTTATTACTGGGCACTTTTTTGTATAGAGCAGGTCTAGACCGATCCTTTATTTACAGAGACCCAAAATTCTCACCGTGAGTAAGCACTAGGCAAATGTGGCAAGAAAAAACTCCCTCTTAACAGGCACAAACCTCGAGCAGAACCAGACTGTGGGTGGGCGGTCATCTGCCTTGACCGGTTGGTTGGTGAATATACAACCAGATCTTCTAAGCAGGATGAATAGGCTATGAAAGAAAGTCTCCATGAACACAAACACTAATGGTTTTGTATTTCCCCCCATTTTCCACCTCTCTTGCTTTTTATTACTGTTGATTGATGGCCTCAGCTGTTTTTCCCTTCATTTCAAATTAATCTTGTTTTAAGAGCTAATTTTCCCTCTTCTCTCTCTTTCTTAATGGATGCGTTCTGTAGCTCTTTTTTGCAGCAAATGATTTGCCTAAATAATTGATGCTAATAAAAATCCTAAGAAACAATTAAAGCAGCAACTCCACTGACTGAGTGCCTCCTATCAATTTTCCTCCATGTTTCTGCTTTGACCCGCATTGTGTTTCCACTGCTCCTCCTCACCTCCCCTTCACCCTCATCACAGCTGTTCCTCGCCAGCCTCTGCTCTACCCTTTGGCATATTCAGAGTAGCAGCAGCATGGAGGAGATCTGATAGACATCTCATCTGTCTGATAGTCCCTTTGTGAAGCCATTACAGTCCCTCATGGCCACTCTGCTCTCGTCGTATCTCTTCTGTCAGCTGCACGAACACACCCAAACACAAACACATACATTCAAAAACAAGACTGGCCCCTACTGGACCTATTCAATGAAAGCATGTAGCTTTTATTCCAGTTTAGACCTAGTACAAAGGGTCTCTTTACCCCCTGTTCTCATACGCCAGCTTTGAACTTTAACCCCCAGGCCTCATAAACATAGCTATCGCCAATCCCAGACAACCCCTGAATTTCAGGCAGGTGTATGGTTTTAATCCACCCTTCTCCACTTCCTTTCTCTTGTCCATGGATTCAGAAACATTGTAATTGTTTCATTAAGTACAGCATTTGGTCCCCCATACGAGAGAAATTTTGCAGTTTATGATTTAGTCTTGATTTGTATAAATAAATAAACCATACCTGATGATTACTTGGAACTACAGAGGGTCAGAAAATGTGTTCCTTAATAGTTATCAAAATGGGAAATTGTCTATCATGAAACTGACATATTAATCTTTTTTCTTAGGTCTCCCAAGAAACCATTATAGTATCGTTTTAAGGTAAATGTATATCACTTTTATTAAGTGTCAGATCTTTTTTTGAGGCTTGCGAAGTTTTAGAGGGAGATGTATAGTGTCACAGTGTGCTAGAGGAACAACAGCTTGTGACAGAGGATAGTAATATTATTCAGGTGACAGGAAACCAGTAGGCTAAGTAGTGAGCAGTTGAGCTGCACTAGTGCAGGTGTTACCACAACAACGGTGTGACACCATATAGGCCGTTGTCAGCAACTTTGTGTATAAGTGTTTGACTGTAAGATTGTATTTTATTTCAAAGGAGGCTGAAATGTGACTTTTTTAGTGAACGTTTAGTGGACACTTGGTTGGTCGTACCAATGGGTTGGATATATACAGTATGCACATAACAGAGCCTTCGGAGGATATTTGTAACATCTGTGAGCCAACAGTTTCTGGCCACTCTGCTCCACACACTCTTGAGTGCATTAGCCTTAATGAATGGGCTGGCTTTCCTGCGGCGCTTATCAAACAAGGCAGATTACATAACTAATGGCACAGGGCATGGCAAGGACACATGAGGAAGACTAACGAACCAAACCATTGTGTCCACTGAGATGCTTCAAAAATATTTCTCTCATTGTCAGTGAGCAGTGTTTATTTCATGATGCAAAACAAAAGATATATACCAACCATGACGGCAAATACATCATACAGCTCAGAATGCATCCTCCACAACAACAGTCTGGAAATTGAGTTCAAATCACAACCATTATGTAAGCATCTGCGGCCTTTCCCTCTGCATCCCAATGGAGAGGTTTTTGGCTGGTCCTCAGTTAATTAGAGGCCTAATGGTGACTGGAGAGCATGAAAGCATGTGCATGAAATTACTGAGACGGGCTTGGCTTTGTCAGTGTAGGCACACACACACACACACACACACACAGAGATTGGAGTGAATGCTACCAACAAGGCACAGAGCATTGATTCTCACTTATCCCACTTTAAACTGCCGTTCCCCTCCTTACTTTATTCCACTCACTACTCTACAAATGCAATACATGGAAAACTCTGGATTATTTAACGTATCTGGTGTTTACTGTTGATGGAATGGAGTCAGTGTATTCTCTAGATACCTTGTGTTTTTTTCAGTTGCAGTCATTGATTGGGGCATATCACTTAAGTGTTGATCATGTGTTTTTCTGATCATCATAGTTTGAGGCTGTGTCACTGAGATCAGTGCTTAAAGTGGGCCAGTTCTGCACTTCTTGGGCTTCAGCACCACTCCTAGTAGCAAAGAGCCTATTGATGTAAAATTACCATCAACAAAAACACCTGCAGCCAACATTTTGATAAGGGGCATACTGGCACTTATTTATTTGACCTAAAGTGCTGATTGAGGGGAAACCTATTTGAAACAGATTTTAATTGAAATTGGAAAAAAATGACACAACACATACCCCCGTCACCCCAAACACAGATCTACTTGAAATTATTAATTCAGTGGAATGTTTGTTTCTGTGACATTGATGAGTCACAGGGGTGTGATAAACAAAACTTAGCCTGTTTTGTGCAGGATTGAAGAAAGAAAGAATTTAAAGTTTGGATGAACACACACACACACACACGCACACAAAGTTGGTTATCAGCACGCCACAGCCAGTTTACTGTCTTTGTCCCACAAACTCACACCTTGGGCAAAGTCACCCTATCTACTGTTTCTGCGTGTGTGTTACCCTGGAGTGTTTACGAGCCTACAGTCTAATCTCACAGGGAGCTGGAGACAAATCCCCATCCCAGAGGAGAGGGAGACGAGAATCACCAACATTTCACAAAGAATAAGCAACCCTTTTCCCCTACTTCCTTCAGGATTTAGGAATATTGCTAACTTGTATGTGGCTGCTCGGCTATAAGCTTAAACTCCACTATCCATATCTCTGCTATTTCAGCACTAATCTCACAACTCAACTGCTCAACTCTGTTTTGTTAATTCAATTTAAATGCAAATTAATATTTTTACATTGTATAGATGGAATAGAAAATACAAAATTATGAAGTGAAATATTTGATAAGGGCCCTACCATGACCAATTTGTTACCTAATAGTTGTATTTCCTTTACAGGTAATCCCACTCCAGAAGTATACATTTATCAGTCATTGTTTAAATTATTTGTATCATTATTATCATTATTTTGCTCATTTCAAGAATTCACATTTTTTATATTTCATATTATTTCTGTGCTGGTCAGCCAGTGTTTGAGATCTCCATTGGTTCTTTCCATTATCAGAAACAGAACTGTTTTTACATTCAAGTGTTAATGTGTAATGTGTTAGGAATGAAAGGATGCCACATTGTTTGATGGAAATTAAAATTATCAACCTAGGGCTGAATTCAAAGACACCCCGAATATCAAAGTGAAAAAATGATGTGGCAGGCTAGCCCATTTTACTGAAATGTCATTGCAGCAACTCAAAATGGCACTCAGTAGTTTGTATGGCCCCACGTGCTTGTATGCAGATCTGTATTTTGATCTGTTTGATTCAAATAGTTCATCTGTTTTCCTAGCTCTTGGTTTGTCTCTTTGCTGCTGTAACATGTGAATTTCCCCCTGGGGATCAATAAAGTCTTAAATGATCTTACCTATTCAATTCAATTAAATTTTATTTATATAGCGCTATATCATAACAGAGTTATCTCATAGCACTTATTAATATAGAGCAAGTCTATATGTACAGACCCAACAAGTCCACCATGAGAAAGCACTATGCGACAGTGGCAAGGAAAAACTGCCTTTTAACAGGCAGAAACCTCGAGCAGAATGAGGCTCTGGGTGGGCGGTATCTGCCTCGACCGGTTGGGTAGAGAGAGAAAAAAAAAGATAGAGGGGGGTGGGGGGGTCTGGGTCTGAGATGGAGAGTGAGAGCATGATGAAAGAGAACACACAGTAGTACAGTACAATTCCACAAACAGATGTAAAGCAATGTTAAAACAAACAACCAATAGTATTAGCAGTACAACAACAGCTACAACAACAGCTACACAGCTACAGTACAACAGTTCGCCCAGGCCACCCCTTGTCTATAGGGGGCTCAGGGCTCACCCGATTCAGCCCTGCTATAGGCTTTATCAAAGAGGAAAGTCTTAAGCCTACTCCTAAATGTGAGGAGGGTGTCTGTCTCCCGTACACAGACTGGAAGCTGGTTCCACAGGACAGGAGCTTGATAGCTGAAGGCTCTGGCTCCCATTCTACTCCTAGAGACTCTAGGAACCATTCTGGGAGCGCAGTGCTCTAGTGGGGTAATAGGGTACTATGAGCTCTTTAAGATATGATGGTGCCTGACCATTAAGGGCTTTATAGGTGAGGAGAATGAATACCATGAAAAAGAATACCATGATAATCATATACATTAATAATGTAATGTAATTATTAATAATGTAATAATATAAGTAGTAATAGTGTAAGTAATACAGTATAATGCAATGTAAATTTGTGTTAGATTTGTTACTACATGTTCTACTTCCCCTATAGTAATAATTATTTGTAATCAAGGACATGGTGCAGGTGTATTATTTTAAAATTCTTATTTAAATTGTCACATTAAACCCAAATACTAGGTAGTCTACAGTATTGTCTATATGCAATAGTCACAAAAAAATGGGTGTATGGGTGTAAGAACTCATTAAACGGTCCTATAGTTCAACAAAGTCCGTGGTTTATTTGCTGTCTGCTGTAGATTTTACATCCTGATATCATCTCTTATATGAGGCTTTATTGTATGTTTTCTGGCTTTCAGGTAGAATGATGCATGCCCACACAGGCTGTATTGTTATTGTGCACAGAAAGAAATGGAGCAATATCTACATTATCTAACATTTTGGCTTGCGCTTGACAGTTATAAAGGTGTATTTACAGTCTTACATGGTTTATAACAAGCAGAGTTGATTTGAGCAGCTGGATGACTCTGACATTAGATTTTAACATTGCAGAAGTGACTGCAGGATGGAAAATAACAAAAATTGGCTTTGGTTGTGAATTTATCACATAATTATCTCTGAATGGGATCGAGTGTGATCTTCCTCACATCATGTGTAATTCACAACACATTTTGAGTAATAAAACAAGGACAGTTTTTTGTGTTCAGTTTTTTCATCGCGTGACACATATAGAGCGTAGATATAGCACAGAATAAATCATCTCACTTCACTTCTCATTGAATTGTCTCTATACTGTATGTATGTAAAGTATAATGTATATTCTCTCTGTCAGAGATAAGCAGTACCAGTGTGTACCAGTACAAGTACATTTCATTAAATAAAAACAATTTGCAAATATGTCTAGAATTCTGAAGGCCACATAATTTCCATATGGTGTCTGTCGAGCATTTGAGGCTATTATGGTGCACCAACAGTTTTCTGGCCTTTTCTCTGCAGGAGGAACCTGACCAAGCTGTCTCTGATCTTCAGCCACATGCTGGCTGAAATCAAAGCCATCTTCCCCGGAGGACAGTTCCAGGGGGACACTTTCAGGATTACCAAAGCTGATGCCACTGACTTCTGGAGAATCTTTTTTGGAGAAAAGTAAGCTTCACTTCATCATGTTGTCTTTCAGTCTTTTACAGCTTTGAGTTGATGCTTTCCTTTTTGGTAGATCAAGATTTAATTCCGTGATAAGGAGAAGCTTCTGTCAGGATATCTGTGATGTCAGTGTTTGTGGATGTTTCCTGTTTTTTACTATCGACAGGATACCATTACTTTTTTCATGATTGAAATGTGTGCATGCCTTTTCTCAATATAATGACATGAGGGAGAGATGTATGGGGCGCCGAATGTAAAAATTCAGTTACAGTTTTTTTGTTGATTTATTTTGAACATTTAGCTCACTTTCCTCACGTTTAGATCACTTTCCTCACATTTAGATCACTTTCCTCACATTTGAGACAGAAAACTAAGTTAAATAGCTGTCATTTTAACTTCTTAATGCATCCGGACAGTGGTGTGGGCGGGGCTAAGCGCTGTGTTTGAGGCGAGCCAACGGTGAGAGGCGTGGTCTATTTGCATATTTTCTAAATATTTAGCTTTACAAACGGCGAGACATTTAGATTTAGATTTAGATTTAACATTTAGATTCAGATTTAACATTTAGATATATATTTAACATTTAGATTTAGATTTAACATTTAGATATATATTTAACATTTAGATATATATTTAACATTTAGATATATATTTAACATTTAGATTTAGATATAGCATTTAGATTTAGATTCAACCTTTTTACAAGTTTTCTGTCTCAAATGTGAGGAAAGTGAGCTAAATGTTCAAAATAAATCAGCAAAAAAACTGTAA
>JAVQJF010009288.1:0-17707 GCA_036023855.1 Gadopsis marmoratus | reverse complement strand
CCCCCCCCCCCCCCCCCCCCCCCCCCCCCCCCCCACCCCGCCCCCCCCACGCCCCACCCCCCCCGCCACGCGGGCCGCCCAGTTTGCAGAGGGGTGGAAGGACAGCTGCTGGGTGGGGTGAGCCTGAACCTGAACAGCTGGAAGCCAAAACACACATTCTGAATTAAAGCTGTTGTTCATAAAAAGATTCACAGTTTTAGAGTGTTGCTGGGGGGGGTTGGTTACCTTGGGGGTGTCCGATGTAGAAGTGTTGTGGCGCTCCCTGCTGGGGGTTGGAGCCGCTGCCCTGCTGAGGGGGGACGTAGTGCAGCATGACGGGTGGCAGACCGTGACCTGCAGCGTGGTGAGGCCCCGACATGCCTCCTGTGACGTGAGCCTGCAGAGGACAAACAAGAAGCCACATGAGACCCCGAGACCAGAGCAACGCGACGCTGAGCGGGTTCTCTGAGGTTCAGACTCACCTGTGTGAGCTGGCTGATGGAGGAGAAGCCATGCGGAAGTGGCTGGTGGGTGGGGAGGCTGTAGCCCTGCATGGCGTAGGAGGCCTGCTGGGAGCTGTGGCCCGGCGGCAGGTTAGGAGGGGTGGGAGCCGACAAACCTGCAGCGTGGAACATGGACTGAGGCTGAGGGCCACCCTGACCCGACTAAGAGGGAAGACAGACAGATCAAATAATGTCCCAGGAAGAGCAGAGGAACCTGGTCTCATTACATCATTCTGAACTTCACATTAGTCTCCATGTTTTGTTCTTTCACTCTGCAGACAAAAGGTCTTAACGCAGCTCTGACAGTCAACATGCATTTAAAAAACATGTTTTGGGTATTTTTTTGACGATGAAACATTATCAGTAATAGTTTTATATGTTTTGTTAAATGAATCTAATATTTCAAAAAAAACAACTGTTTACTACAAATTGCGTATGTGTGACTACATCACACCGAGGTTTTTCATCTCAGCAGCTGCTAAGTGACCGTTAGCGTCTGTGCAGTGGGGGCACCTTCACCTGAGAGTGTCCTGGGCTGGGGGCCGTGTGCTGGGGTTGATTCCCAGTCGGGGTGCTGGAGGGCTGAGGATGATGCATGGAGCCCGAGTGGTGAGAGAACGACTGAGCTGAGAGAGAAAGAAAGAAAGAGAGAATTTCATACAATATTCCTCATTTAGACTCAAAATCTTAAATACACAGTTTAATTTGTAATTGAAGAACTTTCCACTGCTTCCTGTCAAAGCCTTCATATCCAACAGTTAGTTTGGGGGTTCCGGTGTTGCATCATCAATAACGGAATATAAAGGTGGTTGATCTAAACTCTGTCTAACAAAAAGGAGTCCCACAAGTTTCTATGTTTGGCCCAGTTCTTTTTACCATTAATTTTAATAATATCTGTAAATATCATCCATCTTTATGCAAATTAGATTATTTTATACACAACTTGCTTTAGAGAACCAGCAGCTTTACTCTTCCTCAGCATCCGGAGTGAAAAGCAAAACTGCGGTTTTCAGCTTCCTGTATAGAAATAATGTCTCGTTAAATTCATGGAGCTCAACTTCGAATGTCACATCAGAGGATCTGGACATGAAGTATGCACGTTGAAAAATGCATCAATCTGCTTGACTGTGACGTTTCACTTTTATCATTATATCCTGTTCAGAGGCATGGACAGGCAAAGTGAAAAACATCTGTAGGAGATAGGAACTAAACATAAAACCTAGAGATACATTTGGGCAAACGATGGCCGCAGAAGTCACGACTAATGGGTGAGGCAGATCACAACAAACTAAACTGTATTCAGAATTTGTTAAGTTTTAAAGAAACATCATCAGATTCTGCTTACCATACATGGCCTGCTGTGGCCCCGGCTGGCCCTCGGCCTGGCCGGGGTACTGGGGTCCAGGAGGACCCATCTGTTGATGAGGGGCCCCGGACGTCAGCATCCTCGCACCCCCCTGCAGCATCGAGTAAACTGCCTGGGAATAACCAAAGAGACAGAAGGCAAACAGTTCAGTTTGAGATGTTATCTAACAAACTTCAAAGTTTAGTCTGACTGTATTTAAAACTTTTAATATTTATTTCTTTATTTGGCTCAAGTATTACTCTAGACGTTATGTATTAGTCCCTCCTCCACAGCACCGAGAGGACCATCAACATGCAGTTCACTGCCATTACATCACTTCCGTATTATTCATTCTTTAAAAATTCAACCAGGTTTTATATTTCAGTGATTAATTCTGTGTAGGACTTTTTTTATTTAATGGGATGGTTCATTCACAGCCTCAGTACCTGTCCGTGGTAGGGTGGGGGCATGGCCTGGATCACCTGACCGTACTGCAGGTAGGACTGGGGGTAAGGTGAAGCCACCAGTGGGGGTCCTGCTGCTGTGGCTGCAGCTGACATCATGGGGGAGGCAGGGGAGGGGTGGTGCTCCGGACGTTGTCCCACCACCGGGCCTGAAACAGCAGAACATGTGATCAATGTTTCACCTGCGATACAAGAGTCCTGTCGATGAGCCTCGATGTCAAGAAGATACTGATAACAAAGGAATTATCCATATTAATGGATGTTGTCACATTAGTGGTGCAACGGCTCACAGCTGATCTGTCCATGGTAACCGGACAATCAATGCTCTTCACTTCACCTCACAGCTGATCGGTGTGTTTGTTTACCTTTGGCTCTGGGGTATTTGCCCTGGTTGACAGTTGACATGGCGTACTGATACATCTGAGGAGCCTGAGGAGAAGACAAGGAGACATTTCCTGTGAGACGGGTCTCTGCTGCCGTCTCAATAACGAGACAACACGGTGCTGCTGGTGAGCGACACCGAAGAGAGCGATCCAGACCTGGATGGAGTGTCCCTGGATGTGGAGGGGGGAGACGTAGGACAGGTAGTGTGCAGGCGGGCTGCTGTACATGGCTCCTCCTCCTGGCTGTCCTGGAGCAGGCAGAACCACAGAGGGGCTGGGGGGGTTCGGTCGAGGAGGGGTGGGGGTCGGAGCAGGCTTCTGCCACAACACAAAGGGAGAAATACTGTTTGTTGGTTTCCCAGAGACCAGCTTCACGTCATCAAATGTGTGCGTGAGTGTTTCAACAGACTAACCAGGACTGCGTTTCCTTTTATGGGAAGAAATTCTTTTGCATTTGGATTCAACGTTGAGTTTTTCACCTGCCTGCAAAACAATCAACAGACGAAAAGATGATTCATAACCTCAAAATGTTTATTGAAAGAGACTAAATGGGTTCAGAGTAACACGATAACATAACGAGTCAGGAAGTCCAGATTGAGTGACAGCTCTGAGTTTGGAGGTTGATCTGACAGGATCACTTTCTAGCTGCAGGTGCTACGATCGCGAAGTTAACAAATTACAAACGTCACTGCTTCCTTTTAGTTGCATGAAAAGGGAAGTTCCAGTTGTGTCCTGAGAGGCCGTCACTTACGCTGTAGCAGACGCAGCCTCGGTTCGCTCGCTGCTCTCTGGACAGGCGTCCTCGCCGCCGGAGGCAGACTGGGGCCCAGGCTGCGGCCCCTCTGGTCCTGAGGACTGGGGGCCAGCGGGGCTCGAGGCAGCCGGGGTCGCCGTGGGGGGAGCTGTCTCTGCCGTCTGCTGCAGATCGTGGGCAGAGGAGGCGAGAGGTTTAGGTGGTGCGGGGGAGGCGGAGCTATGCTGAGGAGGATCTGCAGAGGCCGGACTCGCTGACGGAGAGGAGCTGGGCTGCAGCTGAGACACAGACAGGAAGACACTTCACATGTTGGCGGACATCTTGACCCAACACACAGTTTAAATTTTTTCCACTCACAAAATCACAATCAATCAATATTTACAATGAATTCGAACGGGACAGTTTCAGAAATAATATCGTTACTGATCCCTAAAAAGGGTCTTGACCTGCTGTGACTGGGCCTCATTTGTACGTCGCTTTGGTAAAAAGTGTCTACTGGATGAGCAAATGTAAAAGGAGTCCACCGCCTGATGTCTTGACCCTAAACCCTTGGACAGGACCCCCGCGTGACCCCTTACCCTGAACTCTTTGCCGAACTTGCGGAGCTCCTCCAGCTGGGACCTCTGCTGGACGGAGGGAGCTGAGAGAGAGAGAGAGGGGAGATCAGACACCACGCGGGATTTCAAAGACTGACAGGAGCCCTGCTGTGCATCATGTGCTACACGTGACGGAGGGACGGGTGTCAACCTGGTCTGGTACCTTTGCTGCTCTTGGCTTCCTGCTGGATGGACAGACTCTCAGTTCGCTCTTTAGCTGCAGCGCTGAGGATTTCATTCACTGCAGGACAGAGAGAGAGAGAGACGGCTGACACCAGCAACAAACTCCTGACGCGTCTCTAACTGCTCGTTAACATCCAATAATTAAACATGGCTTTAGGCCGCTCTCTGGTTACTTTCTTCAAATCTTTTTGATTCTTTACATTCAGTGTTTCGCACTTGCTGTTTACCGTAAGTTGTATTTCAGGTCTTTATGTTGCTCTAACTCGTGTTTTGCCATTTGTTATATTTGAGTTTAAATAAATGATTTATTGAATAAAGTTATCGGGAAAACATTTTGTATTTTCATTTTACAATTTTGAGTAAATTGAATATGTTTGAAGACGCCCAAAATGTCTCTTGGGATTTGTTGCCGGTGTTTGTCAATAGTTTGACATTTTATAGACTAAAGAAATATATGAATATTTAACAAAACAATCAAAAGGTTCATTGATAATTATATTATGAAATCTTGGGGTTTTTTCAGTTACTTTGAACACATTTCTTCTGCCGTCATCGACAGTTTCACTCTTTTCAGTTTTATATATTCAGGGTCCGTACAGCTTTTTAAGAGAAATATTCAAGCACTTTCAAGGTACCTAAACCTGAAATTCCCAGACTCCTGAAGCCTCCATCATCACATGTAATTTGTTACTATAAATCCCAGGAGACAAGAAACAAACATGACGACGGGATCATTTCATTTCCAAATATTATGTTGAAAAACTAAGCACATTCCAAACTTTCAAGACTTTGCATTTGTGCTGTTTGATTAAGTTACATTACTTTTAGTTTCTCCACAGCAGCTACAGAACTTTACACACAGACAACCTGAAAACTTTCCTCTTTACACCATATTTGTACTTTAATTGTTATTTAGGTTTAAAAAGGAGCCGAGTGTCCAAAAACCCATTGCTCCATTAAAGCTACCTGTTCAGTTTAACAGACGTAGTCTTCATTTAGAAAATGTGGAATTCTTTCTTTCCTTGTTGTAACTGTAAATATCTGTGTACTTCAGGTAATCAGCTCTGTATCTCTTAAAGAACTTGTGACCTCGTCTCTATGATTCTGTTGAAAAATATTTTACAATCATCAACCTGAAAACTCAAATAAACGTCTCACCATCGACAGGGAAGAGCGGGGTGGGGCCGGAGGGTTTGGTGGAGGTTGCTGCGGAGGGGGAGGAGTCCAAGAAGGCGGGGCCAACCAGGGGGAGGTCCTGGGGAGGGTTTTCTGGTTTTAGAGCACGAGAGACTGACAGGTGGACAGATGGACAAACAGAGAGAAGGAGGGAAGTCAACATCACATCTAGAAGCATATATGTGTGAGACAGACATGGAGACATTATACACCGATCAGCCATAACTTTATGAGCACTGACAGGTGAAGTGAAGAACACTGATTATCTGGTTACCATGGCGCCTGTCAGTGGGGGGGATATGAGGCAGCAAGTGAACATTTTGAGCCAAGGCTCATTGATGGTCGTGGGGAGCGAAGGCTGGACCGTGTGGTCTGATCCAACAGAAGAGCTTCAGTAGCTCAGACTGCTGAAACAGTGATGCTGGTTCTGCCCAACAGGTGGATGTTACATTGACACGCACCACCTACCTGAACACTGTTGCAGACCAAGTCCACCCCTTCATGGAAACAGATTTCCTCTGACTGTGGCCTCTTTCAGCAGGATAATGCTTCCTGCAACACTGCGACATGGTTCAGGGAGAGTTTGAGGAACACGACAAGGAGTTCAAGGTGTCGACTCGGCCTCCAAACCCCCCAGATCTCAATCCAATCGAGAATCTGTGGGATGTGCTGGACCAACATGTCCGATCCACGGAGGCCCCACCTCGCTGCTTACAGGACTTAAAGGATCTGCTGCTAACGTCTAGGCAGGTGGTCATAATGTTATGGCTGATCGAAAAAGTCTTAACATCGGAGCTGATGATGGAAGGAGCTAACGAGATGAGACGTCTTCCTTCTCATCTAAGTGGAGAGTTGCACATGGAGGAAGCCAGCCGTCACCATCGGATCTGTTCTGATTACACACCAGCTGAGACACGGCTGTTTTAAACTGTCTGTGTGTGTTTCCATACCAGCGGGTGATGACTGGGAGTTTGGGGTCCGCAGGGTTCTGTTGCTCTGAAGTCTCTGGGATTTGGGGGAAGTTCTGGACGTAACTGAGACGAAGACACAGACAAGCAGTTAGAGCCAACACACACACAGACAGACAGACAGAAACGGTGGAAGGCTTTAAATTAGCTGGGGGGCTGACCTATTCCTGTGCCATAACTGCAGGTGAACTAACACGAGCAGCAGAGAAGGGGGGATGCTGAATGTAAAATGTTTGATAGAACACCGATGGACTGCTGCTGTTAGCCATGCTAGCTACTGATGTTCACGTTCTTTTGGCTGCACCACACAGGTACAGTTCGCCAGGTGAATTCTGGTCTGACTGCAGCTTCAGCACCGCGTAGGCGTGTACAGGCTCTCTGACGCTGCTATTAGTTTTGTTGCAGCAGTTTGGGTGGGAGAAGTTACACCTTTATCAAAACTATTGGTCTGTGAAGTTTGGTGACCGGACCAGGGGAGAAACACCTGTGTGGGTCTACATGGCCTGTAACAGTAAAATAATTAGAAATAAAGTCCTCTACGTGCTCCAGTGACAGCTCGAGCTCCCCTTCCACCTTGAACCAGCTCCGTACCTCCGTTAACAGACGAGCGCGTCGTGTCGGCCAGCGCCTGAGGATGAGAGAGGGAGTGCGGGAGAACGTGATTGGTGCAGGGAGGGCTGCCGGCTGCCGGTGGGCTGCTCTGTGATTGGTGAGGAGAGTAGGCGGTTCTGACGGACAGCGGGCTGCTCCTATCCGAGGCCGGTTTTGGGGAGGAGGAGCTGGGCGGCGGGTGTCTGGAGGAGGACGGTGCTGCGGTTCGACCGGAAGCTCCGGGCCTCATGCCGCTGCCAGACAGGCCGATCTCCCGAGCCCGCTGGGGGAGAGGGATGTATTTACCTTCCCTGGGAAACCAGACGGAAGAAAAGAGGCGGTGAGAGGTCTCCTGGAAGCTGATCAGATGAAGTCCTGTTTTTAATCACAGAGGAATTTGCGTGGCAGCAGACGAGTTTCAAAGTGAACCCAGGCTGGAAAATATACTCTGACAACTTACAATTCATCCAGTTTCATTAAATTAATTCTCTCTTACTACAAAATATCTGCATTATTTTAACTTTTAGTTGCAAAAACAAAATCTTAAACATTCTGTCTGAAACCTTTGCTTCCACAGCAACAAGGACTGAAGGTTTAAAATGATTGATGATTTGTTTTGGTGTCTGAGGGGCCTTAAAGCTCATGGATCTACTCCTCAAACTGGACCTCCTGGATATTATTTCATCATTTAACTGGCAGCGAGTCATGAAAACTAACCGAAACACCAGGGAAGTAAGGAAGCATTTTGGATTGATGGGTGAAGATAAGACTGACGTTACCAAGACAACAAATCACCCTCAGTGAGGCATCACTACAGCACTATTACGCTGCGCTGGTTACACTCGTTAATTTAAACAGATAATGTGTTGGCTCTGGTTCATTTTGACTTGATTTTTGGAAAAGCGACAGAGCCAATCTTCAGGAAACCACATGATCCGCTCTTGTTCTGTGAGCACATTCGGGTCAGCCTGTGTTTAAATGTAGGAATAGGAAAATACACTTCAACTCGTAAAATGAATCCTGACCTTAATAATCACAAGTTTGGTTAAAGAAACAGATATAAGGTTACGGTTCATCTCCACAAAGCTCAAACGTACCTGCTGGTGGGGGTGAACCCGGGGCTGGCCCGCTCCTCCCTCTCTCGGACCACCGAGCTGTACTTGTCCTCCTCACTCCTGCCCTCATCGTTCTCTAAAGAAACCCGCCGGCGGTACTGCAGGCTGCTCTCGATCTCGCTGGCTAAGCGAGCCGCTCGCGCCTCCCGCTGTCGGTACAACTCTGAGTTCCCCCCCTTTTCCAGAGGCATGCTGGGAGACACAAAAATTAAACAAATACCCGATCGACTGATTTAAAATGACATTTATTTTGGGGGATTTGAAAGACCGCCGGCAGACTCACGTGTACAAGGAAAGGCTGGAGTCGTAGGTGGACTTGACGCCGTACGTCTCCTCATTGAACCTGAACATCTCGTTGGCGTCCCAGCCGTTTGACTGAAAACAAAAACGTTCAGAAGGAGAAAGTGGCAGCTGCTCTGACCGTCTTCACCCTGGACACAGACTGCAGAGGAAGTGCACCTGTCCTACCACATCACCCTTCATTCTGCTGTGAAACGCTTCAGAAAACTCACTTTTACCAGGGCTTGTTGTCTCCATGGCTATATATATATATATGTATGTATGTATGTATGTATGTATGTGTGTGTGTGTGTGTGTGTGTATGTGTGTGTGTGTGCTCACTCTGTCTGACTCCAGCTCGAAGTTTTCTCCGTTTCCATTTCCATCCCACCTCTGCAGAACCTTCTCCCGGTGTTCCCCGTTCACCCGCAACGAGCTGATGGACGTGTCAGTGAATGTGTCTGCACACGAACACACACACACAGGTTAGCGTAAACTTTCCTTCCACGCAGTCACTTCCTGTTCCACAAAGATCAACAAGGCCTTCGTGTGTCTGCTCACCTCTGACAGCAAAGCTCAAGTCAACGTCGCGGCAGGTCATGGTCACCAGGTCAGTGGGGCTGAAGATCATGGTGTCAGTGATGTCTTCAATCTTGGGTGGAGAGGACTGGCTTTCTCCTTCTCCTCCTCCTCCTCCTTCCTCGCCTCCTCCTCCGTCTCCATCGCTCCGTTTATGAACAGCGTCCACAGCCAGCTCGCACTGGCAGCAGACAGAAGAGTCACACAGACACATCAGTTATCGCAGCACTCGTGCAACCTTTGCAACAACGTGGTGTCAAAGAAAGAAGGATTCAAAGAAGGTCTAGAGCAGTAAAGTAAGGGCGGTTGTGGTGTTTTACCTGCGAGCTTAAAGTCTTGAAGACGCCCTCATACACTGCACCACTCTTCACTCTCACGTCACAGGTGGAGCCCTGTAAGCAGCAGTGACGAAAGCGTCAGTCTCTTTCTACGTGGCGCTAAAGCCAGAATCAAGTTGTACGATGACTTCGGACAGACGGGACAGTTCACTACTCACCACGACAGCAGTGAGGAAATGAAGCATTCTAGCATTGTTGTAGACGCCTTCAAACAGCTGCAAACGCACACGACATGCGAGTGTGTTGTCACGTTACAATAACCACAATATCTTTTTTAACATGTCTGAAATAAACACATTTTTATGTGGATTCCTTAAATTTGGTGTAGAGCGGAAACAATCAACTGGTTAGTCAATGAGTTACAGTCGACGGAAAATGTATTGGCAACAATGATCAACCAGTACTTCAAGTACAAATTCCCAAAAAAGTGACGCTTGCAGACTCTCAAATGTTTAGACTTCCGGCTTTTCTTTGTCTTTTACGATCGCAGACCAACTGGATTTGGGTTTTAAACTGTCGTTTGGATAAAAGACGACATTTTACAGACGATCAGTTAATCAACAAAGTTTTTTTTAACCTCTTTGCTCCTTTTAAAGGTTTTTTATTTGATCATTTGTTTGGTTGAGTTTTTTCTTATCTGAAGGCAAATTTGACATTTTGTTTCAGATCAATAAAATTGACTCGACTCACTTTTCTTTTTTAACAATTCACTTAAACTTTTAACAGGAATATAAAACACTGTGTTTAAGTACACCGTTGAGGTACTACTTGACTGCACTTCATAGGCAAACATTTATTTTTACTCCACTACATTGATCTCACAGCTATAGTTACTAGTTATTAGATTAGGATGTTGCATGTAAAACACATGATGTGTGTATAGAATGCAACGCTGTTAAAGGTTAAAAACAAACCAACAGTAATTGAGTACATTCTGCTCTGTATGAAAGTGCCCTGAGATAACTTGTTATAATGTGGGATATAGAAATAAAACTTTAATTCAACAGTAAAATGCTATTTACACAATAATAATAATGTAACACTACCTTTGTTACTTTAAGTCGATTTGCTGGCGTCTTTACTTTAAATTTGAAATTAGGATGTTAACTTGTAATTAAGTATTTTTACAGATACTCAAGTGACGGATCTCAAAAGCCGCTGTGGTTAGATTTGGGTTTCCAGTCCTGTTATAAAGGCCCCCCTTTTGTTCACATCTGGTCCCCAGACTTCAGCAGCTGGGGGCTTGTTGTCAGCAGCGGGAACAGCTGAACAAGGGGATGTTTGCAGGAGGATCTGCTGCCAATTATTCTCTCCCGACCGCAAAGAAGAAACTAAATCACTGTCACGTCAGACAGATCCAGGCAGAAACGGGCCTCGCTGCCATCAGTGATCCACCTGGTGAAAACAGGCAGTTCAGTCGTCACTACTTACCAAGCTGCTCACAGGAGAAGACGGAGTCTGTGACGGTGGTTTCATTGTGTTCCTGGTCCTGCAGAGGGTGAACACACAAACGTCAGCTAACAGCTAAAGGCATCAGCTGCTTCCTTCGGGGAGAACAATAAACACAAGCCTCAAACAGGCGACCCAGCGACATTTAGCTGGGAGGCGAGCAGCTCAGCGGCATTATTTGGTACGATTTAAATTAACTACCGTGATCCAAACGGTTCAAACCGTGAAGGCAAAGTCGGAAAAGCTACATGTTGTTGCTGTACAGAACAGTCAAATCGGCTAGCTAACCCAGCTAACGGAGCTACAGCTAGCTTAGCGTAGCGTCGAATGGCAGCAACAGAGACACGGCGGAGCCGCTGGAAGCGACGTTGGCTTCACGTCAGAAAGTGACGGGTGAACAAGTCATAGTGTGTAAATTATACTTTTTAGTCATGTGCATCCCTGTTGCTCCAGTCTCGTCGTTCCAGCGAAAAGTCAGACGGCCGACAGGCCAAACGCGACACACCGCTGAAAAACAACAAAACACAGCTACGGGTGCGTTTGATTAGCAGAATCCGGCAACTGGCGCGCACGTGACACGAGTCGACTCTGGCGGGCGGAGTGGTTCCGGGCATTAGAAAACAACAGAAACATTTAAATTTACAATGTAAATACGTTTTATTGTACTTAAGGTGACACTTTTCAGTAATGCGGGTACTCACAACGTAGGAATGTTGTCACATATCAACAGTAAGTCGAGAACAGCCGGGCTCAACCGAGGCGCTGTAACGAACGCACCAACCATAAACCCCGCCCACTTACTCAATATAAAAAGTGATTGGACAAGCTTTCTGTTAATCATTCCTGACCTTGTTCCTCATTGGTTTGGTTTCATGTCAATCATTTATCTGACGGTCTGATTCTGAAAGGCTGCTCAGTGATCTGTTGGCTAAAGGTCATACAAGGTAACCGATAACAGAGAGCGTTTGGTTTTATGACGAATTCATATTAATTGCAACGCATGTGAGCTAGGCTAAATTCAGTCTGATTAGTATTAAAGTTATAAAACAATATTTTAAAAGGCTGTTTTTAACATAATGGCCCCCCCCCCCCCCCGCCCCCAGAATAAAGGGTTAGGTAGAAGTACTATTATAATAAAAATTTAAAAAGCATAAACTGTTATTTTTGACCTTGGATAGAGTAGTTTTGACACACACACATGTACTATATACAGTATATACTGTATATATAAACTCAAGTTCCACTTACTAGTTATCTTTTTTTTATTTACTGAGCTTTCAGCCACATCTCACACAGAGGAGGTAAATCGCTAAATTAAAACTTGCTAAATTTATGGCTAGCAAACAGTCTGTTGGTGGTTATTCTCACTCATTATTCTGATATCGAACCAGTGGCTGTTTTATAAATACAACCTGTTGTAATATAAAATCTTTCACCCCTGAGGTTATGAATTGCATGTGAACTCTATGTGCTGATTTATTTACACACATTTTGACACAAATTTAACAATGTACTTGCAAAATGTAAGCAAACACTTTCTATTTTCTAAAAATGTTTTCTGTGTTGTCATTCTATTAAACACAATTTAATTTAGAAATATGCATCATATTCATATAAACTCAGTATCAGCTAAAAAATTTTTCTTAAAACTAGATGTTAACATAAAGACCTTCAAGATCAGGCAACCCTGGTTGTTAATTCAACTTTGGCTCCCATAATATGTAAAGTATGTCTATCTGTAAATACATACAGTAAACATGTGCACAGCAAGTCATTTCCTCCACTTTTTGATACTGCATCTACGTCTTTCCTGCCTCCACACCCTCACCAATACACATCTTTATGATTAGTTACTTTCCACTGCTAAAGCTGAGCCTAAACACCGGTAATATAAAAATAAATCACTACAATTAAATGCCCCATTAATAATGGAGAATCACATCCCCTCTGCCAAGTTCTTGTCATCTGTCTGCATACAATCTATTGTTGTCATGTGCTGTTCCTGAAGCCTAAAATTACATTTACAGCGTAGGTGTAAGACAAAGACAACTGTCCACATCCTAACTATTATACCATCAGTCGCAGCAACACGCCGGCATCTTGTCAGCCGTTTGAGGGTTGCACACATGATTGCTCAAGTCGCTGTCAGTCACCGTATCAACAGCCGTGTTCCTTATGTACACAACAAGCCATCATGTTAGCTTGTAACTCCTCTTTTGTCTGTCAAAGATCCAATCAACATGCTTTTGTACATAATGCAAAGTCTAGGTGTTGACCTTTGACCCCATATGAGGTCAAGACAGGTTTGAGTTAAACCTGAGTAACAGTTACTTTTAGTTCATCTTTGTTTTCGTCACTTTTCGCCTGTTTTATTTATTGATTAGGAGGCTGCTGTGAATTCATAGTTTGTCAGTTTCATCAAAAACCTCCCAGACGTCAGATTAGTCACATACTGTTCTGTAATTAACTCATCATATTTGACACCTTCAAACATCTAATGAAATGCATTTTGTAATAATAATTTCTTGATGCATATAATCTATCATAAACCTTGAAGCCAATGAGATTTTGAGAGGTTTTTAACATGAGAAAGGGTTCATCCCCTGTGGATTCACACCTTTAAGGCCACATTAAGCCTGTACCCGTCCCTATCATATACACTTTAAATACATTCAGAAGCAGGGTGGGAAATTAACATTTTAAAATGTGAACATCTGTCAGCCACTCGATAGTAAATCATTATTTTGTGCCACTTTCATATTTATCAGAATTCAGCTGGTGCTAACTTCCCACCCTGCAGCATACGTGATTTACAAATAGCTTTCTTAAGCTTGGAGGCGGGTGGGGAAAAAACAGACCAGACACCAGCCACTATGTTTCACTATATTTATATTATATCATTAAATTCAATGTAGTACCTGATACTAACCACACAGGGTTGACAGACAACACTGCCCGCCCTCAACACACGGTCCCAGCAAAGAGAGAAAAGAGACAGAGAAAGGCACAAAGAGTTTCGAAACTGAGAAAAGGACACAGAATGTGATGATTTGAGGGGGGGGGTGCATATAGACAAACACATGAGCAAAGAAAAGCCTGGCAGTAGAAATGATGGGTTACATGGTGCATAAAGAAACAGGCAAGAGCTAAACTGAAAGGTGAATGAATACAAACGACACAGATGCAGGCTGATGACCAGACAACAGACACAGAAAGGCACGAGTAGAAAAAGTATTCTCATCATTTTCTGCTAATTGTACTTGTTTTATTTTTTTTTTTACCCTTGATGAACGGGGGATGAGGGTGAGGAGGAGAAGACACCATGAAAGAATGAGGACACTGTAGCCTTGAGAATGAGGCATTATTACAAATCTTAATGTTATTTCATTTCCTTCTTTTTAACCCCCCCCAAAAAAAGAAGAAAAAAATAAAAAGGCACAAACACATTTTCAACTGAATTACACGATGAGTCTGAACAAATGTTACACGCACGTGGAGTAAGCATACAAAATAAAAGGTCTTAAAAACAAATAAAATTAATACTATTATTCTGACATTATTATTATTTCCATCAATATTATTGTAATTGGTATCATCAATGTCTCTCTGAAAGGAAACACATCCCTCCCAGTTCGGCTTTTTTGTGTGTGTGTGTGTGTCAGAGAGAAAAAGAGAGAGAAGAGAGAGAGAGACATAGACACTGAGTGATGCTGCCGAGTGCGTCTGAGGTAAATGTTTCCTGCCTGCCGCTCAGACCAGAGACATTACCTTCTCTGTTGTGTTGAGAGAACGTCACACCAAACTCCAGTGAAGAATCTAGCAGTTTAATGCTGCCTTGCGAACTCGCAAACATGCTTATGCACCATTAGGGTCTTCTCTTTAAATCGCTCATCAAATCATTTTGGTCTTCCCACAATCTCGTTCCACCATCTGAAGATACATTATTTTTGATTACTAGATTAATCATTTAGTCCACCTCCCAGAGCTGCAGGTGAAGTCTTCAAATTGCTTGTTTTAGCAGAAGATGTTTTTAGCTTTTCTTTGTGTGAATCATTCATTCAATTCATTCATTATCCAGAATGCTTATCCCGAAGGGTCGCGGGGGGGGCTGGAGCCAATCCAAGCTAACATTGGGCGAGAATTGTGTGAATTAATGACAAACAATGATTTGATGATCAAACTCAGTGGGCAGTTCCTCTCGTGGAGTCTGTTTGGTCTGAAAACACCTGCTGTTACAGTAAAGTCGGCCTTTGGGTCTTAAAGCGACGGATGCATTTATACCTTTTGAACATCTGGCTAGGTTCCTCCTGGGTTGCATTTACTCTGGGGTGTTTTTGATATCAGACGTCCATCTGACCCGCTGCAGGCACAGGAAGTGGCTCAGAGAGAATGGACGTCAAAGTCTCCCTCAGAACACATGAGGCAGGTTCCAGAACCTCCAACCTGACTCAACACCTCAAGAGACATCATGTCATTAGTGTTATATTATACATTCAACCACATTTTGTGTTTATTGTTGAGTTTAAATTCACACGTCGGTTTGCTCTTGCAGCTCCTGTACTCGTGTTAATACGCTACATGTCAGCATCAGCTTGGAAACAGGGCTTGCTGTGACGAGGTCTCTGCACCAGTGAGAGTGTAATAATGTCTCAAGTCTACTTGCCACAGTACAAATGTCTGTAGAGTGTTTGGCCTCTGGCTAGCGTGTGCTGTCTTGGCAGGACCACTGTGAGGTATCGGGACTGCTGGCTTCACAGGGCTCGAGCTCTCACTACTGTTCACTTGCACGTACAACAAAGAGCCTGCTGTGAGGCGTACCGGCAAAAACAAAGCTTATCTGACTAAAAATAATAAAAGAAATGTACCACTACTTAGTGTTGTAAAGCTGCTCTCACCCGTCTCTCCGTCTGCTTAGCCCTCTCTCTCTCTCTCGTATAGTGTTAGTACTTTTACACCTCCTCCTCTTCTCCTCCATCTTGCTAAAAAATAAAAATACTGGTTATGAATGGCTATGAAGTACGACGCCTCATCCAATCTCACGTTCGCTCGCTCGCTCACACACACACACACACACACACACACACACACACTCCTCCTCGTGGCCTTCCCTTCATCAGAAGAAGGAGTACTGGTTATCGATGGCTCGGGGCGCCCTCGCTCCGTCCCTCTCTTCTCCCTCCACAGCTTCTAGTTGGCGAAGAGGAGTGTCCCTGTCCCTCTCCTCCCAGTCCTCCACTCCTCCTCCACTACCACCTCCGCTGCCTCCACTTCCTCCTGTCGATGCCATTGTCACCACAGCCACTGCTGCTCCTGATCCTCCTCCTGCTCCTCCTCCCACCTCCGCCTCGCTTCCTCTCTCCTGGGGAGGAGTTGGTGGCGGCGGGCGGCCCGGCGGCAGCGGAGGAGGTTGAGGAGGGCTACGGGGTCTGCTGGTCAAGTCTGCATAGAGAAGAACCAGACGAGAGAAAGAGAAAAGACACAAAAAGGAGGGGGAAATGAGAGAAAAGTGTAAATAAAGGAAGGCGGGGGGGAGGAGGAGGAAATAAGGCCAAAGGTGTAGTGAAGGAGTGTAGTGAAGGAGTGAAGTGATAGCAGAGTCGGAGGAGACAAGGGTGAGAGGCGGGAGAGAAGAAGACAGTGAGTGGCTGGTTAGGGGGAGAAGTCTGCGGTCATGGAGTCCATGGAAGTCATGGAGGCAGTCCGACTCCAGGAAAACACACACATACACACACTTTCAACACTGCTGCAACTTCACTTCATGTTTAATCTCATTTATAGTGAGGATGTACACAAATCCACACAAGCTAAGGATCATTTATATTTCCTTCTTTCTTCTAATCTATTTAACTTTCTTTTTTTGCCCACTTTTATTTTTTATCATCCTCCCTTTTATTGTTTGCTGCTACATTTTCTTCTTCTTCTCCTTAATTATTCAAACTGCCAGATGTGTTACTGTAGTTGATTGTTTGGTTGTTAACAGATGTTTGTGTCATACGTCTCGTGTGCATGTTGTTAAATGAAAAAGTGAAAAATAAAGTTTTATAATTTTTTTTTTACCATTTTCTCGATTAAGTTATTCATCTTTTTAACCCAATACTTTCCCCAGAGCGCCAGCTGACGTCTTTGACCAGAAGTCCAAAACCCAAAGATATTCAGGTCAAGACAACAAAGCAGCAAAACCTCACATTTGTGCGGCTCGAACAGGACACTGATCAGATCTATTGATTATGAAAATAGTTGCTGGGCAATTTTGTGCAGATCAACTAATCATTTAATCCTCGATCTCCTGAAGCATATTTCAGTGGAGGAAGCCACCTTTCCTAAAATACCTAGAATACATTAAAACACTTTTCTGAAAAAATAATCAGGGCAATTGACTGATTGATTGAAGTGTAAAGCACGCCATCGACCGATCACTCCAGTTGTTCACGTCGTAGTTAACTACCCAGAGCTCCAATCTGAAGGAGCAATTAAAGAAACATCGCCTCATTCACGCACTCACTCCCAAACACTCCCCCGCTCTCAGCCCAGTCCGGTCTCACTTACACACAGTCAGAGATGGGGGTTGATGGAGAGTCAGGGTGGCGCGTGGTGATGACATCACAGACTGTGGGCCGGCTGCCTGCCCTGTCCCGGCCTGCAAGGGATGAGCCAACGGATACAACAGACAACAACAGAGAGGTCAGAACACAGACGGGCGCAGCAACACGTGAGCAGGTGGAGGCGACGAGACGCAGGTGGGTGGAGCTTTTTACCAAAGTGATTAGTTTCTATTCCAGACAATCATTCATAAAACACATTTAACTCTTGACCAAGACAGACAGCCACACTGCCCTTCACTTCATGTGGAAAGGCTTTTTTTATATTGAAGAAATCAACTGGGAGGGGCGGGGGGGGGGATCCTCTGGAGTGGGAGAGAGAGAGACAGAGAGAGGGAGAGCAGAGGTTGACATGAGGTGGAAGAGTTAAAGGTAAAGAGTGAGATGTGACTGACATTCTGTTTCT
>JAVQJF010009287.1:0-11049 GCA_036023855.1 Gadopsis marmoratus | reverse complement strand
GTAGGCTGTGGCGTTTAAACGATGCTCAGTTGGTACTAAGGGGCCCGAAGTATGCCAAGAAAATATCCCCCACACCATTACACCACCACCAGCCTTTCTATCATCTCCAACCAGTCTGGACATTCTCCTCTGACCTCTGGCATCAACAAGGCATTTTGGCCCAGAGAACTCCGGCTCACTGGGTATTCTCTCTTTTTCGGACCATTCTCTGTGAACCCTGGAGATGGTTGAGTGTAAAACTCCCAGTAGATCAGCAGTTTCTGAAATGCCCGTCTGGCACCAACAACCTGCTACGTTCGAAGTCACTTAAATCCCATTTCTTCATCATTCTGATGCTGTTTGACCTTCACCAGGTCGTCCTGACCATGGCTACATGCCTAAATGCATTGAGTTGCTGCCATTTGATTGGCTGATTAGATATTTGCGTTAACGAGCAGTTAAACAGGTGAACCTAATAAAGTGGCCGGTGAATATACAGTATACCAGCAATCAATGACTTTTTTTTGGCCTCGTCAAGATGCAGGGGGTTGCATTTTCTTTCAAAATAAAAAGCTGAAGCTGTTGAATGGCATTTATAGAGGAACCAATTAAAATGAATGTAGGAGTAAGCAGTGGTAGTAGTGGTAATGGTATTAGTATTACTAGCACTGGCAGTATTTATGCTGCAAAATAGCAGCAATAATGGCTGTCAGAAAATAAGTAATAGTACTAGAACTAGTCCCAATGGTGGCAGTGGTAGAGGTAGTATTAGCAGTAATAGTAGTATATGACACAGTACAGCATGTAGGACACGTGGAGTTATATATTCACTATAAAATGAGTCCTGATGATAATTTGACTAAATAGAGTCTCATGATCCTCGCATTTTCGCTCTCTGACCCTCAGCATTTGGGAGGGAGTACGCGCAAATACATCTGAGATGACATCACTCCTGACCCACCCTGCAACAGCTCAGAAAGACTTCATGTCGACTTTAAAAGATTAAGAAGAGACTAATTTCCCGAAAACTACATTTTGGAACTCATATGAGGTTGATGTTTCTCTTAATCACTGACACATATGAAAAAACCTTCAGGAGATGAAAGTTTTACTCTACTTGTTTTATCACAATGGGACATTTGGTTATAAAGCCTGCTGGTGAGGTCAGCTCATGCGTTTATGGACCTTCTGGCTGTCAGCCTTTATCTGCCATGCCTTCAAACCATCATACTTCTTAATGTGAGAGATTAGTTCATGGAGGCTAGAGTTTGTGGCAATTTGTGCCTCCCAAATGTCCACTTATTAGTCAACACAGAAATACACCTCTGCAACCGCAGATAAGGAAAGTGGTCCATCTTGATTTTACTGGCGATGAAGCTGACAAACTGGGAGGAAGAGCGAGCTTCAGTATGTGCAGTCCTTGTGTCACCATGGATGTGAATGTGACTACAGACTTATTAAAAGCAGGCCCGTACACCAACATTTATCGAAGTTGAAGCCAATGTTAACATAACATTATCAAGGACTGTGGATGTAGCATGCTACATCCTGTTGTCAAGCTTTCATTTTCATAGGCGATTGGTAGAAGTGCTGTTAAGCAGCACATTTTCCTGCTGATTTTTTTTCTTTATCCAATGCATGACTAGTATAAAGTGGCTAATCTTGCGATAACCGAGAACACCACCAGTGACTATTGTAACTCTAAGATGAAGACCATGTCCAAAGTGAGGCCATGTCTCTCTCTGAGCAACACAGGGAGACTGATGCACACTTTTATAACTAGCAGGTTAGACTGTTGTAATGCTCTCCTTTCTGGCCTACGCAGGATTTTAAACAATCAGTTATAATTAATTCAAATCTCTGCTGCACGAGTGCTGACTAAGACCAAAAAGAGACCACATATTACGCCTATTTTAAAAGTCTTTACACTGGTTACCTATTTTTCGTATTAATTTTGGTTTATAAGGCACTACATGACCTGGCACCAGACTACCTCTCAGAAATGCGTCTGGTTTATGATCCGGGAAGGCCCCTCAGATCCACCGGTTCTTCTCTTTAAGCTGTTCCACAAAGCAGAACAAAAACATTGGGTCATTGCGCTGCGAGCTGCTGGAACAGCCTTATAGAAGAACTGAGAGGAGCTGAAAAAATTGAGATCTTTAAACTTAAGTTAAAAACTACTACTTAGTCTGGCTTTTATGTGGTGTTTAATTATTCGATGATTTAATTATTTATGCTTATTTTTCTTATCGTTATTTTTTTATTGTATTTCCGTTTTATCATCATTTTATTGCTGAAATTTACTATTTATTTCATTCTATTTAGTTAACATTTTACTATATTATTATTTTATATTTATTTTGCATAGTATTTCATCCTTAGGCAATTTTTTGGGTTGTATTATCTTTTATGCTTTTGTTTTTTTGGTGTGCATTAGTCTCTAAGTCCATTTTTAGCATCCTACATTTTATCAATAGCTTGTAAAGCACTTTGAATTGCATTTGATTTGTTTGAAAGGTGTTATATAAATACATTTAGATTGATCAATTGATAAAATGGCAACAGCTGCCTAAAAGTGCTTAGAAGCCAATATTAAAAATTTTAAATTAAAATGATAGAGAAAAACTAAACTTACTGTCTTTAGTTTTGGTTCATTAAAACTAGACTAAAATTACTGCAAAGGTAATAACATGACTAAAACTAATATACACTTTCATCAAAAAACTGCCGCTTTTTATCAAATTAAGCAACAATACGTGTTCTCCCAAAGGCCACCATCAAGCAGACCAATGGTCTTAAGAGCTCATTAGACCAAAAAGCTCAAAACTGTACAAACGTGAAATAATTGAAGCAATACACCACCCCTTTTCCTTATACTAACGACAGGAAGAGAATCTAAAAATGGCTCAGGATAAAAATGACATTGACTTGGATTGAGCACGAATTCTTTGTTGCTATAAATGTGAAATGCTGCGTCTCAAACAGCTCTCCATTTGAGAGGGAAGAAGCGTTGAATCTTCTAGCTGTGGCCGTGGTAAACTGTTGAATGGCAAAGTGTTTTATCTGGAGCTAGATAAGGGAAGGTTGCAGTCCTGCAGATGAAAGACATCCTTTGTTGCCAACCCAGAGCAAGGGAGCTTGTCAACAAAGCAGCTTTTGCTGGCTTTCTGCAGCAGGAAAGAAATTGATTGTCATATGGCCGCCTCCCTCTTCTGTGGGCTTATTGTGCTGTGCAGAAGTTGATTTCATTGGGCGTACGAGAAGTATTTAACAGGCAGGGTGAGATAAGTGTACCAATACATATATCACTGATGATATGTGTCGTTTAGACACCAGTATATCAGTTAATGCCCCTGCTTTTGTGAAATTATTACGAAACACATGGAAACCATACAGCAGGGGATTTGTTTATTAGCCTCTATGTCTTGCCTGTGGTGTTAGTTGTAGTGTTTCTCAAATTTACAATGGTAATTTCCCATAAATCAGATATTTTCCCATCTAACCTCTTAAAAAAAAAAGGAAAAAATCTACGTTGTAGGTGATTTTTGAATACAAACGTCCGTCCCCTTACCGAGTGAGTGAGTGATCAGCTGACTCTGGGCCGGATCCACCGCCAGGAAAATATTAGCTGACAACAAAAATGAGACTAAAACTAAATAAAAAGCGACTTTTGAAAACGAGAACATTTCGCGCCAACAAATAAAAACTAAACAATGCAAAAGACCATTGGACTGACAAATTAACTAAACACTGTTTTAATACTGTGGGATGTTTTCCTGTAAGACCATTGTGAGAGCACAATAGATATAGTCATATGCTAACATAAACTAACACGGATGTAAATCACATAATCTAGATAGACACTAATATAGATCACACTGATGTAAAAAACACACACCACGAATTGGGAGTCCACGAACACCTGTTGGCCTCGTAACTGTGAATTATGAAGGATGGCCTCATACGAATTCTGAAGGGATAAAAACAGTCAGACACTGGTTTGAACATCTGTTGGCCTTGCACTTATGAATCAGAAACCGATGCACTTAGTTTGACCCTACCTTGAGCTACTTAGATACTGACAGAACACACGAGCTGATGAGGTTAGACATTGATGGAAGACACACGTGAAATGAATATTCAGCGAAACAGACCAGGAACAGCAGAGAAGGACACACAGCTGAAGTGCATTTTTTAAGCTGCAGTGAATTCAAAGTGCGGTGAGGATCCTGAGGGACAGCTGGCCCATCCAACGAGACTTTCCGGCCACAATGTAAAGTCTTATTCAATGACCTGCGTGCATCTCTGGAATCCCACGCTGTATCTGCTGACCAGCTACATCAGTTTCCTCCACTGGCCAATATATGTCTGTATGAAAACATGCGGGCCAACTAGCCATTTATAAAAAGCTAACATGTGCTGTGGATGTGGATGCAACGTTAACATTACTTTTAATCAGTCGTCGTTCGTGTTGCTATCCGAAAACATGAGCAATATCCAGGATTAACGTCAGCATTCCAGCATCTTCCTCTAGATGTTGACTTATTACTACCGCAGCCAACTTTTTATCTTGTCGTCTCAAGCTAAACCCAGACCGCGTGTTTTGTGACTGAAACAGCGTCTGATGCTGCGGTAATGCCAGGTCAGCAGGAATGACTGTTCAGAGTTTGGATATGACCGTTGGATTTACTGAGAAGAGTAAGTTAGATTGAAGTTTATTAAGTTAGAGTTAGATTACTACAAAAGCAGAGCGATGTGAAGTAAACGGTGCTTTTCCTGCTAACCTCGGCACAAACTGGAACAGTGGTCGCCAACCCGTTTGTCATAGTGGACTAGATCTTTGACACTTTCCCGGTAGCTCCTGAAAATAACAGAAAAATAAACATAACATAACAAGCACCTCTCTGTCTTGATCCAGCTGTCGTGTTTTTGCACCGCATTGTAACCAGTATGTAAACCGTTGCAAACGTCAATATATGGCACTCGCTGGCGATATATCCTGCCAGGTAGCTACCTAACATAGCAGAGGCTCCGTGAAAGAAGGGAACATTTCCATCCAAAATGAGAAGAGGAATCTTCACCACAGCACCAACCACCAAAGCCACAAAGAGCTGAATCCCTGCGAGGACATTTGACAAGCTTTTCATAAAAACATGCTGCTCAAAATACGGCTAGTTATCTCAGGGCTAATGGCCATTACAACAGAGATCGTTTACAATGACTTCAACATCAAATCTGCACTGCTTGGTGCACCACCCGGCTGGGCAACGTGACACGGAGACCTGAGTCACTGTCAGGGGACGTGGATCGACAAGTGTTAAAGGAATTTGTCACTCTGATTTTTTGTTCTATACATTTCGATGAATCCCTGGATGTAATGGACACAGCTCTCCAGGATTCTACAACAAAAGGCGGATGTCATCATACTTTGGAATTAAAGGAGAGAACGAGAGATGAGTTTAAATAAATAGGTCCATGAAAATGACATCCCCATTTATAAACTGGTGGCAGTTACTACTATATTGTATTGTATACAGAATTAGGAGCACAAGGAACCGTCAGATGATGCCTGGCTACTGCCCCGGGGTTTCGGACAGACCTGCCACTCAGACAACAATCGGCCCCATATGATAAGTGCAGTGACTGCCTTCAAGGCCGGGATCGGTTTTTGGCCTAGACTTGGTTTAGACTTGCTCTATATTAACAAGTGCTATGAGATAACTCTGTTATAATATAGCGCTATAGAAATAAAACTGAACTGAATTGAATTGGACTACACATCTAAAGAATAAGAGGCTGTCACACCTTCCAAACCTGGGCAAAATGTCGCAGGCCGTCAAAGACAACAATGCTTTTCAACCTGAGCAGCACTGTGCTTACCGGAACACCGAGTTCAGTCTGCATTTTGGTGAGTTAGACATCCTGGAAGACATTGCTGCATTCGCCTCAAACCCCTCCATTGCCTCCCGACGGCATTGTGAAACGTGATGATGGATGAGATGGGACACAGAACTGCACTTGCAATTGCACTGACTGAGAATTTTGGTAGCACACATTACAGTTCTACTTTTGAGAATGCTAATGGTAAATTAAGTAACTTGCATGAAGCGTCAGTGGATAAGCACAAGTTAACAATGGCACTTCATATGATCCGCTCACTGCAAATGTGTTCATTTGTTTATCTTTGTTGTCTACTATGAACATAACTTCCTCAAACAAATGGAAAATAGGCCACGTGCTTTTATTTTTTTTGTGAGTTTTGTGACGTTGAGATACAGTATGGATATATATTGTAAAATTCTTAAAGCAAGATAGCTATGGCCTGTTTGATATGCTACTGTTTTCTTGGTTGTATCAATCTGAAAGTTGGACCAAAGCATTTCATGCCATTAATACAGAATAAAATACAATTAGTCTACATAAAAGTCCTCATCTTGGAAGTACAATCTGGGCTGTCTTTTTCTCTAAACACCTCACTAGGTAGACCTTGCCTTTGACCAACACCTGTAACCATAGTAACTGTGTAAGTTTTACAGATCAGATTTTTGCTATTCCCCATTGGCCGCTGCTCAGCAAGCGTGGACAGTCCACAATTACATCTCCAGGAGGATGGAGGCTCACACCGCAAATGGCGCATGAGCTTCAAGCTTGCGCAAAGGCTCAATACGCTATCCTTTAAAGGATTCTTCAGCAGTGAGCGTACAAACACAACATTCTGTGAAGAAGCAAGGAGTCAATAAGTGTTACCAGCAGAACGACCAACTACGGCTGTACAGCCATAGCTCATCAGTGCAGAGGAAGAACTGTGATTAATTGCAAACTAATATCTATTCATGGACATGTTTTATAGCTGGTATACAATCTGTGTATAGAAAGAAGTGTATTGGAACAACAGATGTATTCTAATGAAACAAAGGTTGAATATCCTGCGAACACTGATTCTGCTGGCAAAATATTATTTACTCAAATGTCGATTTTTAAAATATCCAGTTTTTGAAGCATTTCAAAAACAAATTGGCAGAATTTCTGAAATCCTTGAGATGTACAGTAATTTATATAGCACCATAGCATAACAAGTTATCTCATAGCACTTGTTAATAATGAATTACTTTACTTCTTAAGTTAAGTTTTTGCTTCTATCAATACTTGATAACTCAAGTTCTCAGTTGTATTGTAAAGAGCTAATGAAACAAGAACATTTTGGACCAGACCTTTCTGACTGTGTGATGATACTACTGTATGTAGACTATGTTCATTTAGTTATAAATTAAACTGACTGTACCTTTGTAATCCAAATATTGTATGTAACTTAATACACATACACCATGTGTGATTTAACTAGCTGCTTAATTAGCAGTTCATCCATTCAGCATTATGCAGTCATGTCTGCATGTGTTGCACTGCTGATTAAATAATCAGACTTTGACCCTTTTCTGTTTGGCACATTTTTGGAACGCATTGGTCCGGGACCACCAACATATATCACCCCAAGTTTATGCTTGTTGCTTTTTATTTAAATTAGGTTTGAATGAGACGGAGTGCGCCACCGGCATCATTCAGGGGCGATTTGTTGCTTTAATATAGGCACCAGCTGCTACACACCATTTAATCAACAGTATGAACATGAGAGCTGAGTGCAGCTGGCTGCCACCTACAGGAGTCTGTCACTGCTCCTCACTCACACATTCACCTTTCTGTGCATTATGGTTTTCTTTGTTAATTAACTTGGGTAAATCCCATTTTAATTTTTGAATTAGTTTGAAACGCTGTCTTTACTTCCAGCATTTCATTGCACTAACTTACACCAGACGCACTAAAGCTCGCCAACTAATTTATTCACTTTCTTTCAAATCTGTCAATTTTCAAGTTTAAAATAAACAGAAGCGTTAACAACTTCTTAACCTGCATGCAGAATTGACAGGGCTAGAAAGTGTTGCATTAAGATTATTTTGATAGTACTGGTCATTTGTTTAAACATGACGCCTGAGGCAGTTCCATTTACAAGTGAGTTTAGATGATTTTGGCACACAGAGCAGTGATTCTAAGGTCTAGAATGGACTGAATGAATACTTTGACCATTAGATCATTTGCATGTCAGACAGCTTAACATCTCAAAGGAATGTTGCTCCTGGTAGAGTGGAACAGCCCTATGTAGAAGAGGCATTAATAATACAAATGTCCTGCAGCCTACTTGGTACCATCTGATGTCTCATTACAATCAGCTCAGACTAAGGGCTTCCCTTAGTTATCCGTATCAACAGGAGTGGTTAATCCTACAATAAAAAATATGACCTGCATCGTATTCCTTCATAACCTCACGTCAATAGTATTCTGTTCGTATCAAAATGCCAGACCTGGCCCAATTTATCAGCAAAGTGATGCATCAGTCTAACCTTAACCCACAGACTTCAATTTGCCAACCAAGATACAATGTTCCCAAGTCCCTCTTCCATTTCTGGCCTCCCAAAAATGTCACGCTCCCTCCAAGGGCTTCTTCAGTCTAAGGATGGGGATGCAATAGATACAGGTACACAGGCTCACAGAACACCAAACACACACAACGTGACCTAATTATGACCCCTTTTTCAGTGGCTGTGGTGAAAACAGCATCGAGATTTAGACAAAGAAAGAACAATATGCTGTCAAAGAGAAGAGCTGGTAGTTATTTTATTCCAAAGGTCAGAAAGCATGGTTTTATTTATTTTCTCTCCTCGCACACACAGGCCATTCATTAATGGCAATATTTACCTTGACATTTGAGGCTGACAAATTCTTTTGGTTCTGTGCGGGAGACAAGCAGCTATGAAGCCCTAAGGATGGTGAATTCTGTTAGTTTATCAGTTTGGTCTGTCAGTCTGTCCTGTAGCCTGAACATTGCCTATTTGATGTTGATCTTGTGCACCTGTGTTGAGCGCCAGACATGTATATACAGTATATTACATATATTGTATGGATTGCATATAGATTGCAAGACCTAATTTTCATTCTTTATTACTGAATAAATTTACAATTTCTTGCCTGTTAGACCTTCCCTTCATTACACTTTGGACCCCCAGGACATTTAAAGCGAAGTTCCATTGTCAGGACTAGCATTCCTGTAATCAGCTGTACAGGTGAGTAATGGACCTGTCAAAGGCCGTACAACAGTAAGGTACTTTATAAAATGAACATCTAGAGCGACTTTCCACTAACCTTACTGAGGATATATCCCAATGGTTTTGGTGACCCTCTGATCTCTTTTTAAAAAGAAATAAATAAATAAAAATAAGTCACTCCAACTTGACAGAAAGATCCTTTGTCATTGCCTTTAAAAAAAAACACTCAATGGCCATCATGGTGGTCTTTTGGTTTAAGAGGCTGACCACATAATTGTAACGTCCCTAGTTTGTGTCCAGCTGGATTTGTGGCATGTCATCCCCCACATCTCCCTCCTCATTTCCTGTCAGCTCTCTACTGCTTGCTATCTAACATGCCAAGAAAAAATTCTTGTTTAAGGTTAGGGAAAGATCATGGTTTAGCTTTAGCTTGGGTAAAGTTGCACCAATCAGTATTTCTATATGAACAACGGGTCAAATCATATATAATATAAAAAGGGGTTGCTTGTTGATCACCCAACGTGTTGTGGATCTTCTTTGTTGAATCTGTCAAAGTGAGAGATAATTTAGTGTCTAGTGCCATTAGTGTCTTTTTTTCTCAGAAGTTGGTAGAGACCAAAAACAGAGCTAAAAGACAGTGAATATTGGACTTAACATTCATCAGGTGACCAGAAGCACAACTCCAAAGGAATGTTAATGTTGATCTGTGTCTGCTGGATGTGTACATAGGCAACAGGTATCAGGTTTATATGTGAAACATGTCAGCGTTGCGTTTACAGCTTCTTGTCCTGCACCCCGTGTGGCCAAATCAAAATGAATTAATGCAGGTTTAACTTTGTAGTAAATCAAAAATGACTTAATGTAATTAAATGACTGTTGGTAGGAAATGTGATGCAAACAGAGGTGTCCTGTGTCCTAGTCAAGGGCTGTGTTAACCCAACCATCCATCAAAACCTCATCCTGAAGGTTTTCCAATGTCTTACCAATATCATTATCCAAGTCCTCCTTTGCTCCTGCCAGACATCAGTCATTCCTTGCAGAGCTACAAGAAGTCCTTTTCAGGACAACATAACTGTAGGTCGTTTTGAGCACTTGAAGAAAAAGACTGATGCCGCTGCTTCTCTGGTGAAGACAGACTCCCTTTTCTGTAGAACCAATGGGGGGACAGAATTTACATCTTTCTTTCCAAAGGCAGTTAGGGAAACTGTCACACATTCCTTTTGTTGGGTGTAATGGACATTGCTTCCTCTAAAAGGCCAGCAGGGGTGTAGTCATACTTTGCCTAAAATCTGCAAGGGTAATGAGCAGCCTGCATGACTGCTTGTCAGGCTGATTCAGTTATATCCCATTCCATTACACCCCTAATGTCTCATTTCCTGAAATCGCCTTCCTCTAGCACGTGTTCTGGTTCAGTCAGGGCCCATTTCCTATCTGCACAGGCAAACATCACAGAACCTCTGAGCTTATGGGGGAGCTCTACTGCCTTCAACATGATGGATGTGACATTAGAATCGACATTTCATTGTGGCATGCTTCACAACAGAGGCCCAACAGGCACGGTTGGCATTCGCGAGCAATGCCCACCCAAATTAGTATTTGTGCCTCCACCACCAAAAGTTGGTGCCAAGCTTTGCTTTGTATTAATTCGTTTTGATTCATCATATTAAAAGTGAAAAGCATTTTGTGAAATAAAATCAAATCAAGGGGCGGCTGTGGCTGACAGGATAGTGTGGTCGTCCATTAACCCCAGGGTTGGTGGTTCAATCCCAGCTCCCGCTGTCCGCATGTCGAAGTGTCCCTGGGCAAGACACTGAACTCTGAGTTGCCCCCGGTGGAGGCAGCATGGCAACTGTGTCCCCATCGGTGTATGAATGTGGTGTGGGTGTGTCCCCTGAATGTCTGTTTGTCTGCCCTGCGATTGACTGGTGACCAGTCCAGGGTGTTTCCCTGCCTCTCGCCCAATGTTAGCTGGGAT
>JAVQJF010009286.1:0-40901 GCA_036023855.1 Gadopsis marmoratus | reverse complement strand
TCGTATTCTTTTATTCTTTTATTTATTTCTCTTTATATTTCCACATTTATTGTGATATTCTTTTATTCTTTTATTTACATATTTATTCTTTATTGTGGCACTCCTATCATTCCATAGTTCAGAAGCTCTCAGGTCAAACCCCGCTCTATCAGAACAGGAAAAACAGCCCTGCATAAAGGTGACGAATGAAAAGGACAAAGCTGACATGGCAACGTGACATCCGAACTCACCAAAGCCAAAGATCTGAATGGTGAACTGCACTGTGTGTGTCAAGCAGCACAGACTAACTCATGATGGTACATATCGCTTCTGCAGCCCTTGTTTATGGCATGTACCATTACTGAACATCTATAGGAGCCATGACAGGGATACATGGCTTTCTGCTATAAAAGCTGATGTTCTGGAAGTGTTCCGTGAATACAGTGAGCGTGAAATTCCTCAGTAGAGACGCATGGCCTCTTATAGTGGACATACTGGATGGTGCACCCTGCGTCACGCAGTACACCTCTGGCATTTAATGACATTAAGAAGGGTCATTCAGGTGCCATTGAACTGGGACAAGAGGCTTTTCACTCCCTGTAAATGGCACCAGGTGTAACATTTTCTTTGAAATGAACAACTCAGACAATAGAAAATGAAAATATATGCTGCATGCATGCTAAACTGTGCACTAAATGGGGGACAAGATGGGAATTTTATTTATTCAGAACCATACAGGTAATGTATGAAAGGCCCTTTGACATTGTAAAAGTGTGGGAACACATCCCCTCATCCCCTCACGCCATGCTGAGGTCTATTACCTGACTCCCTGACTTAATGACACTAAAGGTCTTCTCCAAGCGGGCCGAGTAGGAACACTGCCTCGAATGTACACCACAGCCTTTAGTGTATTTCGACATGCAGCTCTGTCACCTTGCATGTATTCACAAGGCCACAAACCTGACTGAGACCTTGCACTCATTTTCATGTTGGGTTAAATACAGAGCAAGTGCAGAGAACAATCCATCACGAATCACCTTCTAACACCGAGCAAGTGGAATTTAAACCCTCTAATGCTTCGGCTTCTAATGCTTGTTACTGGTTTTTTTATGTTGGAACTCGACGATGGCGTTCATATCGCATGCTCTGCATGTCTAGGCCTGAGATTAGACAGGTTTTCTGCATTTGAAGCAATCAGCGAGACAATGTCACCTTCTGCTGCAAAGCTGATTTTTCCCGAACACTCATCGCCCCATCAGTACATCCCCCCTGTGCACGCTCAAAACAAGTCAAGGCAAATCTGCACTTAAATATGTGTTATTTTCTGGACTCTATGAATATAATAGCACATTTACACTTTTCAAAGATAAAGTGCAGTCGTTAGAGATGAAACAGTCAGATCATTAAACCCCATGACAATCCCAGACTTTATTTTTATGCCTCTCTATCATCTCATTCATCTCATCACTTTTACCATCCTGTAACTTCTGAAATAATCTACAAGCTCACAGGCTGAAGTGATGGCCTGAAAATCCATGTACTGTAGTTTAGGAAAAGCTACTGGGTGATAATAATAATATAATACATTTGATTTCTATAGCACCTTTTAAAAACATAGTTTCACAAAGTGCTTTGACACTCAGAGCAAAAAAAACAAGATACACGGAAAACAGAAAACAAGAAAACAGGAAAAGAGCAATAGAAATAAAAATAATTAAAACTCATAAAAGACAATGGTAAAAGAAAAACAATATAAGAATGATATACTGACTATATGAGGACGACATCACGTAAAAGCAAGTCTGTAAAAATGTGTTTTAAGAAGTGATTTAAAAGAGGTCACTGACTCTGCAGCCTGATCTCCTCAGGCAGGTCGGTCCAGAGTCCAGGGTCCTGATGGCAAAAGCTCAGTCACCTTTAGATTTAAGCCTCGACTCCGGAATGATCAGCAGGGCCCCACCTGAGGGTCTAAGGCTGCGAACTGGCTCGTATGGGGGCAGCATGTCTGCTATATAGGTAGGTGCCAGTCCCAGGCGCCTTATGAGTGATCAGTGATATGAGTGAAGAGAGTGCAGATGGAACCTGTCAGGTATATGGTTCAATTCAGCCGTCGTCTAAGACAATAAATCAATGACACATTATCTTTGCACATCTATTGGATGGCTCTGCAGCACAAAGCAGGAAATGAATAAAACCTAGCTTCTCAAAAGCTCTCTGAAGTTACGATTTGGGCTTACCGACATTATGACAGCTGCTACAGCCAGAAAATCTGAAGTTCAAGCAGAAGAAGCCTAGATGAGGAAGCAAATAGCAAGATCCCTGGACCCCTGTCAGACCTCATGGACAGATTAAAGACAAGTATGTTACTGAGAGTCATGGGGGGTTGGAGCCGATCCCAGCTGACAACAGGCCTCGCCTGTCAATCGCAGGGCTGACACCCACAGACAGGCAACCATTCACTCTATGGGCGATTTAAAGTCGTAAATTAACCTAAACTGCAGGTCTTTGGATTGTGGGAGGAAGCCGAGCACCTGGAGAAATCCCACGAAGGCACGAGGAGAACATGCAAACTCCACACAGAGAGGCTCCAGCCGGCCGGTGGGCTCAAACGCAGAGGCAGCAGTCCACCGTACCACCGTACCGCCATAGAAATAAACCTCTGTCATCTCTGATATCTTGTTACTTACTGTGAGTATTAAAATCTGACATGAAATAAATGCACATTCACACGACAGATCATTTTACATATCAGTCACTTTCATCACCAAGATCAAGCACCGATACGATGCCCTTCATTTTGAACAATACCATCAGTTTCCTGTGCAGCATCAGTAAGAACACTATCAAAGCTTGTCCCGCAAATCTTTAAATACTCGTTTGCATTTCTTTCACAGGCAACATTGTCATTGCAAACTGAGTTTTGTTTTGTCTCTAGAAGTTTTTATTTTTATCTCAGTTGACTCATTTCACGCTCAGCTCCCTCTGTCAGTTGTTGCACCCCAAGAATGGCATCAGTGCTTCGAGCAGCCCCACTGCAGAGACTTCACTGTCTCACCCAACAGCAGCTGCCCATCTGCTGCTGGGCTCTATCAACCTGTGAGGGGAACAACGGGAAGGCCTCCCTGTGCAGGAAGAAACAGCACTGTAGCAGAACTGGGCCAAATACCCTTTTGGAAAACAATCAAGTAATGTTTTAATTAAACGCATAAGTAAGGGAGAGGATTTACATCCTCAAAAGGCAAACCAAATCCAGCTTGTATATCTTCTTAAACTGGCAGTGTACTATAGCAGGACTGAACCAACAGACGGACCTTTCGATCGGCGCGAATGTAAAAATATTTTAGAAAAAGAAGATCCCACCAAGACCCTTCCAGGCCTCTGTAGTTGCCACTGCAGACTCTGGACACGTTCCTTTTTTCCCGCTAAGTTAAAAAGAAATGTGATCGAGTGATGAGCTGGTCTAATCACTGGAATCAGGGCAGGAAATAGGCGTGAAAACACAGAACAGCATTGTCAGGGCGCATGCAATCAATCTTGTAAGCTGGGCCTTGTAACCTTAATTAGAACAAATGTTTAACACAATTCACAATGACTCTTCGGCCTGCTCTCTATGTGAGCGCTGTCGGTTAAAGGCGGTGCAGAACGCTGTGGAAAAATAATGCGTCCTCACATTCAGCCAATATGGCAACTTGCACTTTGACCACACATCATTCAGTCTCAACTGTCTGTCAGTCAAAGCTTTTGGAACGTGGTGAGACGTCTGCTCAGACACTGGGGGGCGGTGTAAATGGTAAATGGACTCTTTCTTATATAGCGCTTTCATTTAAATGTTTAAAATCTAAACATAATACAAATAAATCTATAGCTGCTGGGGGCCCCTGTTAGTTGGAGGCCCCAGGCACTTGCCTTGTCACGTTTAGTGCTGAAACCAGGCTTCTCAGGGGGGGCGAACTCACGCTGCGTCTGAGTCCATTTGAATTCTTAAATTACGACCTGTTACTGTGGGCGGAGGAGCCGCCACAATCAGCTGAATCTAACTGGTTTCCACTGAAGGGGGAGGAGGGCTTTGTTCGCACAGACAGCTGATATTCGGCTGAAGCTCTGGCCTCGTGCGCGTGTGCGCGTGCACGTGTGCTCCAACAGCTTTCCAGAGCAGCCTGCACCGAGCGAACACACACGCACACTTCACTTCATCAGTCACACGGCGGCTCCAAACGTAAACACAATCAATCACGGCACGCTCCCACGCAAAATGGTCAGTGAGTGATAAATGGAGGATGGGGCTGTTTGCAGGGAGCGGAGCCATTTTATGGATTATTCTGAACCTCGCCGCGCGGTGCAAGGCTTCGGCCGGGTTGATTATTGTTTGAGTGAACGATTTTCACTGGGCGACGTCCCTCAGCTATATGTCACACTGAGGCTCTGTGGCGCAGTCAATTCTCAATACATCCATCTCCACACAAATCATCTCTGATCTTGCTCAGATCACACACACACACACACACACACACACACACTCGGAACAAAATCAAACACACGATATGGCTTTTTGTTAGCACTTCCCACTGCGGCATCAGGCATCAGGCAGCATGACTCACAGATCACAGACTGACCACTTGGCTTTAACAGTTCTCATTTCAAATGTGCTTTGAAAGGCTTTGAGAGGATTCAGCCTTATTATATTTAGCGCCACGATTCATCTTTTGACACAGATGTAACCAAAGGAATGCTGCAACAATGAAGAACTACAACACTCGAGTATGCGCCTGCAATCATGGTTGTATATCTGAAATCATTTGCAGAGGGGATGTAATTGCTTTAACAAAGAAGACATTTAAAATATTTGAATATCGCAGTGCACCGATTATTGAATGGCCAAGGCATTTCTGTTGTACTGTAGTTAATGTCATCCTACAGGCTTATCTATTTTAGAGAAAGAGCACAAACACAGCGTGAATTTTCCACATTAACTTGCCAACATCTGCTGAGGGCTACAGGAGAGGAAGCTAAATTCACTTTGCTTGACTTTTCTTTAGTTGCAGCAGAGACTACAAACATCTTCGGGCTGGCATGGATCTTACTGTACTGCACGTCTTAACTAGGCGACATCTCTCCCTCCCACCTCGTCAGCTACTGGATCTGTCGGTCCTGCTACTCTGCTTCTGCTAACCCTGCATGTGGTCGGGCCTGTGTGTTAATCCCTTAAGGGATTAATAAAGTCAATCTTCTTCTTCTTCTTCTACTAACAAGTGTAAAGAGTCTACAGCAACATGTTGGTGCGTTGAGCCAATGTCAGCATGCTGATGTGTTGCAGGTAGCTCATAACAAATTAACTGTTGTCATGATGGCAGTAGACGAAAAGCCTTTTTGTGAACAAATCTTTACTTGTGAATGCTGAATAAAATGACTGAAATGATTCAAATGTTTTACATCCACATATATACCAGCCCCCCCTCCCAGCCCAGGAGAACTAACGTCTGTACCATATTTTCCTGGCGGTGCATCCGATCGCTGTTGACACATTTCAAGCTGCCTCTGGTCATTAGATTCACCTGAATGTCTGTACGATATTTCATGGGAATGGATGAAATACTTGTGTTGATGCTTCAGTCTGGAAACAAAGCGGCGGAGCAACCAGCTACACCACTGACGCTGGCACAACATGGCCACGCCTAAAAGAAACTGGCTGCTGATTTTCCCTTTACGTCTTACTGGAAGTAATGACAGGACCTGTGTGTGTGTGTGTGTGTGTGTGTGTGTGTGGAACCTTCCTGTAGTCTTAGGCTGAATCCTAATTATGAATGTGTAAAACAAAAACTTTATTAAAACGTTGCCTGAATCATGTAGGCCAGAAATAATATTCAACCACATCGTGATGCACAATATGTAGTGTATATATAAGTATAAGCTATAGAGTTAATGAAAATACATTTTATTATTGTAGAAGGGATGGTAGCCTGTGACATCTGTGCAGTGCAATGCCAAATATACAGGCTAAGAAGATTGGCCCGAAAAAAACAAAAGAAGTTTATAAAAAACTTTAGCCATAGTCCTTATTCACAAACAGTTCTGTATTTGAACGTCTGCAGCCTCATGTTGTATAGAAATGTACCAGTATCATTCTCTTCTCTCGCAAATAAATCCTTTAAATGGGATTCATATCTTGTTATCTGCGGGGACACTTGAGCAGACACAAAGATGGGGAATAGTTTCACTGGTGCGAGGCGTTCCTCAGTCGTTCCTTTACGTGAGTACGCTAATGATGAATTCTGCAAAAACGACTTAGTGGCACATGTTCCACTATGCATATCACAAGAGAACAAAAGAGCCATTTCTGTAGAATGATGTGTGTGTGGTCCTGACCCGTCCACAGCAGGACTCGCTGTCAGTCAGCCAAGCGCCAAAGAAAGAAGGCAGTGAAACACTGCATGTGTTGTTCTGTTAAGAAAATCCACAAAGGGAGCTGTAGGACTGGGGGGGAGAGGACGGAAAAGATGAGAGCTGGAGAAAATCATTGACTCAGTTTAGTGTTTCTGTAAGCTGTAATAATTACAACAATCAACACCATCATCAGCTGTGAAACAACTGTTGTGGGCTAACACAATCCAGAGACAGGCAGGTTTTAGGTTGACTGACGTTGCCCACTGACTGTGAGCGTTGAGTGGTTGTCTGACTCTTCTGTGTCAGCCCCGTGACTGACTGGCGACCAGTGCTGGGTGTAGCCCCGTCCAATGTCAGCTGGAATCAGCTTCACCCCCCGCGACCCTCTAAGGATAAACAGTATAGATTATTATATTTTATATTTAATTATTATATTATTTGTATTAATGTTACCATCAGTACCATTGCTACTACTGTTGCTTCACATCTGAACTGTGCCGCTGCTGTGTTCTTTTTCCTCCTGCTCTCTCTCTCTCTCTCTCTCTCTCAACCCAACAGGTCGAGGCAGATGAGCGTCCACACAGAGCCTGGTTCTGGTTCTGGTTCTGCTCCTTTTTCTGGTTCTGGTCCCGGTTCTTGCCACTGTCTCTTAGTGCTGCTGATGGTGAGAACTGTTGGGTCTCTGTAGATAAAGAGTCGGTCTGGACCTGCTGTATATGAACAGGTGCTATGAGATGAACGTTGTTATGATATGACGCTATATAAATAAAACTGAATTGAATTGAATATAGATAATGGTTTGGACAAAAGTAATCACAGCAGGTTTTCACAACCACTGCCAAACTCGCCTCACCTGAATGACAGGTCAGGTAAAACAACCATCGTACTGTGCTGCAGTAATCGCCGGCGTGTGCATGGTTGTAGTCGCTTTGACTCTTTCCACGGCAACGAGTGAAGCAGACCTGAGGCCTGTCTGTCAGCTGTGGCTGGTAAAGCGTTGCACTCACAGGCGTGACGTGATGGCGGTGGCAGCTGCTGCCTTCAAATGGAACTCGTGAGCGTGTGGTTATGCGAAGGGAACTCGTGTACACGATATGCTTGGCGTTCAAGTGGTTAGTGGTGAGAACGCCGCTGCCAGGCAATGGCAACATGGACGCCAAAAGGCTCCTTGTTGTTCCCTTGACATCCTTCGCTTTCTGGTTATGTCAACATTTTCAGTACAGTTCGTACGGGGAAAGAAACACGTCAGCTGCGCCTCTGCATGGCATTTTCAAAGAGGAGAGGAAATGGTTTCTCTCACAGCAAACTCAGAGCTGATAATACAGAATGTATGATAGCTGATGTTATGAGAGCTGATAATAGCTGATGAAGAAGAATGGTCTGTTTCTTCCTTGGAAATATGAAGCTCATCCACGACAAGACAGGCCAGGGTTTCATTAAGTTAATAATAAATGAATAAGTTTAGCAATTCTACATGTTCCTCTTCCCTTTATGCTTACTGTTTGAAACTCATTTGTATGTGTTACATAACACCTCCACTCGTCCTGCTGCGTGCCAAAGCATAATGCGTTTCAGTCATTACACACACCTCCCGACCTCCTCTTCAAAGAAACGGCTAGAGAGTGGTGTCTCTTTTTATTGTCGTCCACTTCTGCACGCTCCTGTCAAGTGTGTGTGTGTGTGTGTGTGTGTGTTGTGGTGACATGGGAGCAGCTGTCAGATGTGTGGCTGGATAAGAGGAGCTGGGTCCACTCTGAGACAGCCCATTGATGCCCATGCTGTGGGCCTGGCGCTCGCTGCCGCGGCTCCGCAGCGGATTGTCTGTCAGGGCCATTGTGCTGTGAGTGGCAGTGGCCGAGGCTCCCTCAGGGGGCAGCGCAGCATGCTGAGCACACCATTTAAACCCCGGGATTTTGACAGCGTGCCCTACTGAACAGCATGCTGTGAGTCTATAAAGACATTTTTTTTAATTACATTGAAATTCAGGGCCATTTGTTTTTACAGCTGTTGTAAATGTGCACATCGGGGTAAGCCCGGGATGCGTGTGCCATGTGCCAGTTCTATCAGCCAGGACCACGGACAAAAGATTTCCCCACCCCAGCCCGCTGTGGTGTTGTCAATTCGTCCTGTTTGCACACATTAAATTCCTGGATTTCGTACGGAGGCTGGCAGGAATGGAGTCCTCTCTGGCAACCCAAACATTTGAGTTAAATTTCAACAGCAAAAAGTGAGGAATGCTACAGTCATCAGTGATTGGCTGAATCCCAGGGACACGGGTTTTTGGTAACACCGAATGACTACTGGGTGATGAAGCTCTTCTAACTTACAGCTAAGAATGTGTTGCATAGCGACAAATACTGTGATACTCTTCATATCACAAATAGAGCACTACGGGGATTTCTCTACGCTTTGTGGGAAAAGGTTTCTTTCTGAGGAATTGTCCATCTTCCATTGTAGATGGTGCAACAATCCTGCCTGACTTTCTTTCTATATCTGATATTATGTCCAAGTTCACGCTTTGCCCCTCACTGTTAAATATTCAGCGTCAGCAGCCTGTCCCAACAGGAATTACATCACATTAAAGCTGCGTTCTTTCATTTGTTAGTTTGGTTTCCATGGCCACAGCATGTTCGGTACAGGTAACTAGTTAGCACACTGTTGCTTGCACATCCAGCAGGCATCCCGTATCAATATTAGCACTCATTTGGAGTCGTGTTTCCAGCTACCTGAAGAACGTCAGTCCAATATTCACTCTCCTTTTAGCTCGGTTTTGATCCAAAGCAAATCCTGAGAAAATATCCAAAACAATAAGCTGCCAGCTGATAAATCTCTCTCTGTGGGTTCGTCACTACGAGCGACACCTTTCACATTACACACAGCGATTTGGCCTACGGGTCATATAAAAAGGCATTAGTGCTGCTTTAAAGATGTAATGATGCCCTTTCACAGAACATTTAAATTCCAACACTGGCGCCCCCCAGAGGTTGTATTAAAAAAGACTGGATTTGACCTGAGGACTCAGATGAATGGGCTTAGAGCAACGCACTGACAGCACAATGCTGACTGTGACACATGTCACATCAGACAACTGTCAATGCTGCTGTGATCACATAGTAAATCTCAACACAGCTGCTTTAATTGAATCAGACAATAAATAAAATCCCTCAGTAGTTTACGCTTCCTCCTCTCCTCCTTTGTGAGTACTGAAGCCCTGTGATCTCTACACCGTGAAACCTATCGCTGGACGAAAAACGCAGCTCACTTTCAAGCTTGTTGTTGTCGCTGAGGATTGGCCGTTTGCCTCAGTGTGTACAACAGAGTCGCACTGATCCTGAACTGAACTGAAGCGCACAGCTTTATAGCTCCTTCTCATCAGATCCCAGTTGACATCTGCAGCCTGAAAGAGAGGAGACTAGTCAGCACACCGGCTCTTATCCACCGAGATCTGCATACTGCATGAGGCTGGGTTTGGAGCAACAGCAGAGGGCTGCAAGGATGGCAAGGCACACAACCATAAAGGCAGCGTTTCACGAGCTCACTGCCTGGCTCTGGAAATCAGATGATGTTCGCATCAGGCTGAGCAAATGGAAAACAGAGGCATTGTCTGAGTGGAAATAAATTGCAGTCTGTGTCTCCTGAGCCTTCCAGCCAGCAATCCAAAGATCATAAGCCCTGTAGGATTTAGACACAGAGTAGCTACGGCGCCATTGTCAAAGTAATGCACACACAGCGAGCAAGATATCTGCTTTACGATATGAAATGTGAGCACTGCCCCCACAGACGACTACAGAGGTGTCTGAATGAAACGAATAACACGATTCAAGGCTTTGTCTTCACAATAGGCCAAAGAACATATTATTCAATTCATCTGCCTATTTGTGGGTCTCATTATAATAACACACTGAGTTACCTTCAGCATTTCTTCCTGTGTAAACTGACATGTGAATACTGTACAGTCAGTGTGAGTCGTAGCTCATTCTGCATGATCAGGTTTGTGACTGGCAGCTGCAGTCTTTGTGTCACAATACGTCACCTTTGGCCTTTAGAATCAGAAAAACGAATCCAGAAGGGCTGCTGGCGGTGGAACAGCATTCCACACACTGAGAATTATACAACTTCTTATCAAACACTTGTCATTTCTATTTAACTTTAATCATTGTCCTGCTCCTCTCCTGTTTCCGCTAAAGGAATGGGTTGACATTTTGGGAAATCCGCTTATTTGCTTTTTGATAGAAGAGAAGATTGATACCAGTCTCATGCCTATAAGGTAAATATGAAGCTAAGGATGCAACCTGATTTAAAAACTGGTTAGGATTTTAAAACTCCTGTAGTCTGACACAGCCTTTAGTTTAGCATAAAGATCAGAAGCAAGGGGGAACAGCTAGCCTGGCTCTGTCTGAAGGTACCTAAATCTGCCGGTACCTCTACAACTCACTACGTAACACATGCAGTTAGTCGGACTAGACCTGCTCTATATGAACGAGTGCCCTGAGATAACTTTGTTATGATGTGGCGCCATAGAAATAAACTGAATTGAATTGAATAAATGTAAAAAAAACAGGGCATTACGTGTTGCATCTTGTCCTGGAGTTTCTGCTGGTTGCCTAGTAACCTCACAGTGATGACACGAAGGGAGGTTCTTTTTATTATTCCTGCACACCGAATGATTTAGTTTGAACAAGGCACTTTTCTTGTCCTAGCTTTATCATGACATGAAACGTTCTCATTATTATACACACTCTATGAAGGTTTACGTTAAAACAACATGCTCATTAAAGCAAGAAGCTTTTCTGGTTATAACATGACAAGCTGGTGTGCTGTTATAACAAGGAACTGACTTCTGTTGCTAAAGAAAGGGGAGGAATAGCAAGAGAAGTACTGCACTGCAATCACGACGACCGCGAGTCTGATCAAGACAAAACCATGAAGTTCAGTCATCAGATAATTATCAGAGTGAAACGTATACATTATGGATATGGACGAGCTCTAAACCAATCAAATGTTGCCAAGACTCATATAAATGATAAATGGTAAATGGACTCTTTCTTATATAGCGCTTTTCAACCGAAACGGTTCCCAAAGCGCTGTAACAGTAATCTAAGTTTAGAACAGTAGTCTAAGTAGTCTATAAACCTCCTGTCAACTGTCTTCCTGTCTGACATCTCTTTATTACATACACAAAACAAATGATGATGATTTTTACCATCTAGCCGTATAACTACTTTATTACATATAAGGTCAGTTCTGGATATTATAACCTCAGTCCCAAGGCTTTAGGTAAACAGATATCTGCATATCAATGCAGCATCTGCAGGCGAGGGACAAGATTTTGCTATCGGAGGTGTTCTGGTTTCCGTTTGTAGTCCGAGTAGTATTGACCAATCACGTTTGAGCGGGCTTTGGCTGCATGCAGGTAAACAGTCTGTGTGGAGAGCAACAGAGGCGGAACGCTTTGGCCGAAATGCAATCTCAGCACCCATCGGCTATCGTCAGAACAGTAGAGACTAGCGTTTTAGCTTTTTAAAGTTCCGAGATTGGGCTTTAGGTAACTGTCAACAATCAACAATGAACATTACCAGACCAGGCAGCAACAACTGGATGTTTCAACTTTAATACTGCAAAACTGAACTGATTCTAAGCAGGCGTTAAAGGTCATTTAAACTCTCACATCTTGCTGAAATCCTACCTGTCCCCTCTAAGAATGTTGAACGTGTTGTCTAAAGCCTGAGGTTTTTTCCAATGCACTTGATTGCTTCAAACAAATCGTCTTAGAAATGATCTCATGAATCAGTGTTAAGGAAATCCTCCATCCCTGCACGAGATAATTGCTCCTTCTGGCTTTAGTGTTGCAGATGGGAAACAGTGTGTCTGGATCTCCAAATACCTCTCTGAAGACACTTGAGAAGCTGCTCTCTCATCCGTCTGCACAAACAGCCAGGAATGATTGTTTTGTGGAGTCATCCCAACCTCGCCACATACAGTACAGTGAATGAGGATGGATGGAATCAGGTTATAGTTGTGTTTCTTTAGCGGTTTCATGGACGGTCCGTCAGCCTCTCTGCTTCAGCGGCAGGATCTAAATTTTATTTGTTCTCTCTCATATCGGTGAGAATGTGTGGCTGTCATGTATACGTTGGCAGTCGCTATGGCAACGGATGCTCAGTGTTGTTGGTGAGGCCTTTTTCGCCTCGAGCAGACCAACTAATTCAAGTCAGATGTGGACTTCGCCGTGTCAATCACTTCTGCTGAAGTAAAAAAACAAAATTACAAGCAGCTGGAAACGGTAATACAACAATCTGACGTGGAGTAGGGTGTATTTAATTACTAGATGCAATGCTGGGGTGTAGAATTGACCATATGTACACGTATGTGTGATTAAATATTACAACACTGACATTAAAGACATAAAGTCATGACGTTTAAATGTCTAGTGAGACACACCAGTGTGGTGTCACACAGCGTTCTAAAGGCCGAGCAACACAGTACTGATGAAAAGGTGTATCATGTTCTGCTGGTCAGCAACGTAGAACATGGGCAGACTACATTTTCTGTCAACATGACATTTTGAACAGCAAGCAGTTCCCTCAAACCATCAGAAGGATGGTGCCGAGCAAAATACTGCTGTCTTGCAGAACTGAACTTCCCGTAAAGCATCTGTGCGAGACACGCAGACAAAGATGACAAAATAAAACAAGCATTCACAAGTGTTCAAGCTTAGGATCAGGACCTTCAGGATTTGTTTACAGCCAATAGTAAACTATTACTGTTTCCAGCCAGTCAGGTCCGTAGTTTATTTTCTGTTCCTGTCGTTTCAGTCCCTCCTGCCCAATCAATAAGGTCTTGTATTGAAAGACCTTATTGATTTAAAACTCCTTTAAAACTTGCTATGATGTTGTTTTGTCCTCAAATCCTTTCAGCTTAGTCATGAATCAAATGTTTCTTGATATAGAACACAAAGATCACAGCAGTAAAACATCTGCAGCATTGTTCAGGAAGTGAACATGAGTTAAAAAACTACCACAGTCACTTATTTCACTGTGAAATACTACAGACAGGATGTTACGGCCTCTTTATCGAATGTCTAAGGGAAGGCAGGGAGGAACAATTTACCGTAGTCTTTGTGAAAAGTTGAACCAGGAGGTCAAGAAAAGGCTGCTGAAAGACATTTAAGTGTAACAATGAATAACTTTATTCACAGAAAAATGACTAACAGAGATATACAAACTAAAACTGCACAAATGGAAGCAAATAAGATGTCAGAGTCTCCAAGGACAAGTCCGCCATGTTCTCAAAACTCTTATTTCTGCTCCGAGGAGTGATGACACACCGATGCATCCATGACGGAAGACTTTTACCGGCTGACACGCCCCCCTATTGTATATCAGTTATTGATTGGATGTTGCAGCTGATCGGACTGACGTGGTACACCACGATTACAGGAGTTTCATACCGGAGTCAAGACAGGTGACAGATTAAACTCATGCTTATCACTCCCCAGGTTTTATATTTTATTTGCATTCATTTATTTGACTTTGTGATGATAGGTGGTAAAAGATTTTCTTTTCACAATCTGTTCTTTCTCTCACTGACTTTTATTATGGATACAGTTAAAGTCAGAGATAGTAGGAGAGTCTGTCAGCAAGAAATCATTCACATCATTTATCATAATTTCCAGTGGCACCCTAATCATATTCTGGGTTATTCCATAATAACTTCACAATCAGAATATCAATAAATGCAGATGCACATAATGAATGAATAATAAAAACGCAGGTCACAGTACACTGCATAAATACAGAGTGCAGGTTGTTTGTGTGCAGCTCTTTGTTAAACAGGTAGCAGGGAGGAAGCACTGCTGCTCTGCCAGTGACATCTTGCCTTTATTAGAATTAGCACAGTGCACATGTGTGGCCGACAGCTGACCCAGCTGTGATCAGCTGCCGCCGCCGTCAGCATCGGACGTCTCCTTTCTCTACAAGCAGGTTTCACCGTTCCAAAAGAGACATACCAACAACATTCAGTGGAGTTTATCATGGGCAGCTGCACATTATTGCACATATACAGAGATCAGGTTACATGAAACTGTATTAATCCCTGCGGGAACGTTAGTTGGTGTGTTGCTGAAGTAAAAGTAAAAAGGGTTTTATTTTTATTTTCCCCCTTTCTATAAAGCCTTGCTGCAGATTCTGACCTGATCCAACTGGAGCCTGCAAACGTGCTGTGCAAGTTCATTAGGTAATATTGCGTGCTCTTAGATTCCTTATTTAATGCAGATTAGTAGCCTATATGTGAATGTGCCATAAATGTGATGCATTGTGTTATATCACAGTACTGGAGAGAAAGTAAAGGCTCTACACACCCACTGGTGTTTTCACTTATTTCCCTTCCTCTCTAGGCGGGATAACGTTATGGTCCCTGTTGGTATGTTTTGGTATTCCCAGCATAGCTCCACCTATCTCCAATAATATAATGTGTAAAATTATGAAATAGGTCATTATGCACAAGTACATTTTGCTGATAACTCTTTTTACTGATACTCTGGAAACTTTCATCACTGGATATGATGTCACTAATTTAAGTTATTCATTTATTGTAATATGCATCATTAATATTACTATTATTTATGGTATAATTCTGATTCCAGCTCCTCCTGTCCACATGTCGAAGTGTCCCTGGGCGGGACACTGAACCCTACGTTGCCCCCTGTCCCTGACCAGGACAGGGATGTGCACTGGACCTGGTCCCCGGTCGCCACAGAAGGCTGACCGCTGCTCCAGCTGCCCTGCAGGAAGGATGGCCGGATGGGTCAGAAGCAGAGGAGACATTTCAACGTCGTTTGAGCTTCGATCTTCGATCTCTGCACGTGTGTATATGTGTATCATGACTGACCAATAAACGGCCTTATATATATATGTATATATATACATACTGTTTAAAGTATATTAAACTGTCTACATCTGAGACTTTAAACGCGTCCTCAGCAGCACGGTGCGTCTGTTCGGGAAGGAGGGGACAAGCTGCGACGCGGAAGAAGCTGCTGCTTCCGCTTTAAGTCGACGTGAGCACGTAACCGACGGCGCTCCACGCACGCATCCTACGCAGCGTAGCGTCTTGTGCGTGAGTCGCTTGCCCGTAGGACGTGTATTCCTGACGGAGTCCGGCCGCCTGCCGTCACCAGTCGTGTCCAGCAGCGGCGTCCCTCCGCGCACTGGCAGCAGGTGAGTCAACATCTGGCTGCTGCAGCTGGTTCCTGTTGTTCCACAGACAGCCGCGACGACACGTCTGTTATTTGCGACGCTAAAATGAAGCCACGACAGGCCCCGCGCGCACATTTCCTCGTTGCGTCCGTGGAAATGTGCGCGCGGGCCACTGCGCATGCGCGGCCCTGGCCAGCCCGGTGTCCCTGCTGCACCAGCAGCTGGACTGTAGCTGTGACGAGTGCGTTGTTCTCACTGTCCCCAGATCTAAGAAGCAATGCCTGACAGACATGTCTCACCAAGGAGACAGTGAAGGGGCCAGGAGGTGAGCGGCGCCAACCAGCCGTGGTGCTTATTAAAACCACTGGGCGAGTCATCCCATGTAAATGTCATGCAACACCTCTCTGACCCCGGCAGCTCCCGGCGCACCGAGTTGTACGCCAGCGTCCCACGGACGCGCCTGCCCATCGTCTACAGCCCAGACTACAACATCACCTTCATGGGCCTCGAGAAGCTCCATCCGTTCGATGCGGGCAAGTGGGGGAAGGTCGTTCACTTCTTGAAAGGTAAGAGAGCGAGGAGCAGAGTGGCAGCCGGGGAGGACATCTCCCCAGGCCGCTGTACGAGGGGTCAGGAGGGGTCAGCGGGGCAGAGAGTGGAGAGGGGAGCTGCAGATCCTGCTGAGGGGAAAGGCAGAGCAGTAGAGCACCGATAATTAGAGGTAATCTCGCCATTACACACGTATGTAAATTGAGGATAGGCAATTATATTGATTTATCATCGCGCACATTTCGCTGTTAAAACATTGCGAGCAAGTGAATTGTTGCTGATGTTCAACTCCGTGAGGTAGATCAGGTGTTGCGCGACTGAACAACTTAGTGCTTTTCCTACTTGGAAGATAGAATTCAGATCACTTTTGATGCTTTTGTGAAACGCAACATTCAGGCCATTTCACGCCGCCTGCCTCCAGGAGCATTCCCCAAAAAGCAGAGCGTTTTAAGGCAGGCAGCAGGTGCGTCGGTGAACGTCGTGGCGTCGACGGCGCAAATTTAAATGCCACGCATTTGCCAAAGTAGCAGCTGTGCGAGCTAGCTTGGCCACGTGTGAATAATTACCCAAAAAGGTATTGGTTCCACAATTTGATGTGCCAGTGGAATCGAATCCAAACTCACTGAATGCGTCTTCTGGTTGACCTTGTTGGCGCCGTGTTGCGTTCAGACACCAGCATCATCTGCTCCTCCGTCGCTCGTCTTCCTGACCCGCGACGCCCGTATTTGTTTGGCCAAAGCCAGGCGATTACCGGCGGAAGAGCAAAATCGGTGCTCGTTCACCGCTAGTTTACAGCTTTCCATGTGCGACAGCATCATATTGTCATATTTGCTGACTCTAATCACACAACGATGCCTTTGTCACAGAGGAGCAGCTCATCACGGATGGGAACATCGTGGAAGCCCGGGAAGCCACTGAAGAGGATCTGCTGGTGGTTCACACCAAACGCTACCTCAACAGATTAAAGGTCGCTTTGCTTTTCCTCAACACTGCCAGCCCGATGTGCACCGCTCATTATGACCACATGGCAACAGTCCCTGCTCTCTCCTCTGTGTATTACCGAGGAGCTGAGGGCTCCATCGGGACTTTAAGTGGGTTCGTTATTAACAGGAAGTGTTGCTGCTAAAAGCTTCCTTCTCATGTTGTCATGCAGGAGGTGACATAACAGAGCAGAGAGTGGTCATGACAATTATCCTACAGGGCAGTTAGTCCTCAATCAAACTCAGTCGTGTCCAGCATATTCAGAAGACAGCACCTCTTTGGGTCGATAATGGTTTTGGCCCTTTTTAATCGATCAGCCCCAGAGGTTGATTAGGACCAGCAGTTGTTTATGTCCTGCCAGAGTGGATCTGTGGAGGCTGCAGTTCAGGTGTTTGTGGCCACGTCGTATAGAAATGCTGACACGCGGTTGTACGTCTCAAAAAGGAGCGTCGGCTGCAGGAGAAGTGAAGCTGATAGCAGCAGCAGTTCTATCGTACTGAAAGACTTTGTATTCATTCTCTCTCCCCTCTACTGCTCGCAGAGCCAAATCCTGGGATGCTCAAGAGCGGCACCTCAGTCCTCTGCCATGAATTTGCATGATTCTGCCCTGTTTCATGTGACAGTCGAGGCTCGAGCCCGCCGACGGCCTTATTGAGTCTGTCTTTAGTCAGCTTTTTCACACCGCTTCACATTCAGTGGGCTCACGGTGAAGCGTTACGTGCTTATTTACCTCCTGTTCTTTTCAGTAGCCGAGGTCCATCTGTGGTTTTGTTTGCCTTTATAGGCGATGGAGTCACAGAGCAGGGTCTCTATATATGGTGTCTAATCGTGTTCGTTTTCACTTTAGTGGTCTCTGGTGGTGGCAACAATCACAGAAATCCCACCGCTCCTGTTTCTGCCTAATTTCCTGGTGCAGCGGAAAGTGTTGAGGCCTTTGCGGACACAGACTGGGGGAACAATAATGGTAGGTGTCAGAGAGGCCTCATTTCCTCTTCGCGTGCCATTTTGTTGTTGTTGTTTGTTGTTGTTGACCCATCTCCCTACTATCCACCCTCATATTTCAGAGCTGCAGCTCCCAGCGCTCAGCCAGCATCATCTACCATGAAATACAGAATTTAATAATGAAGGCGTTTTCACAAAATCAGATTTTAAAGAGATGACCTAAAACTCAATATTTCACACTCTGTAACTTTCCGGTTGAAATTCCATTATCCATGCCAAGGCTCTATTTCCAAAGAACCCCGTGTCTTTTGCTCTTAGGCAACAAATATTTCTTTTCATTTTACAGAATCATAAAAGTGCCATTTATAGTATGAACAAATGCATCAAAAATGACCTCGTAAACTAGATAAAGTTAAGTAGCTTAGTAGATGTCTGGCACATTCCCTTGGTGTCTGACTATAGAACCATAGTTCGACCCCCTGGACCAGGTTCGTAGCTCCACAGCAAGTCTGCATCAGTCCAGCACATGGATCACTGAGCTGGTAGTGCCGCTTTCAGCTCCATAGAATTTGCATTTGCTGGGCTGTTGCCCACCATACATGTGGCCCGATGAGGAGAAATGGCTTCCATGCAAATACTCTTTGACTGATATAGTGACTAGAGCTGAACTGGTAGGACCGGGACCTTCTCAGACTCCTGTTGATGCTGGGTATTATCTGATCATAAGGCAAATCAGAAGCACGATGAATGTGAGGCCGTTAGTTTGACGAAGGTCACGCCAAGGTTTCTGACAAATGGCGCTGGTTGTACTTGGGCTTTCATTAAATTGGAATGGAGAGATCTTGTCGAGTGCAGAATTCCAAAAAGCAACCAGACTGATCTTGCAGTAGTGAGACAACATGCATTTGGGGAAGTAAAGCCAACATGTAGACATTGTTGGGCCTGTCATTCAGTCATAGGAGAGGAATTTTGTGTAGAAATTGCAGCTGTAGTGGATTCTATCCTCGTAATTCTGTCAAATACTATTAGATGAAGATTTTAATTCATAATAACATGAGTTTATCTCTTGTAGAAAGCTGAAAGTGATTGTGTTGCCTTGTTTCCATGAAGTATGGCTACAGGAGCTGATCGGTATTATACAAATAAGGCACGTGGTTTTCAGTTTATATAATTACACTTAGCATCATGTCAAATGTCTTTACACTCAAAGAGATGCATTCAGGGACTGATGGTTGGTGGAGTTGTGCAGATACAATTGGAGGGCTATAGTACAATATGCCTGATACTCGCACTGCTTACACAGCGAGCAGCTTTAACGCCGTGCTGTGTGTGTGCACACACACCATGCTAATGTCTGTTATTACTCATCCATCAAAGAGCCATATTGGCATTTATGCACAATCTTCCAGCCCATATCTTCTCCCCTCAGGCTCCAGGAATACATGGCAGAGACGCTCCCTTTTTCATCCGAGGGAGAAATCTTGACCTGCCTTTGACAGAAGCATCAGTGCAGCATTCCTCAGCATGGATCCTCCCTGGGATTTCCTTAAACGTAGCTCACATGTCTCCGCTGCTAATGATTTATGTGATTGCGTTTTGGCCATCAGTCCTTGAGAACTGGTTTGAAGGTTTTCTAACTCCATTCCCAGGAATGTAATTTATTTGTGAAGTGTACTAGATAAGCCCTCAGTGCTTCCTTAAGAGGATGAGCTGCTGGAGCGACCGGCCCTAACACACCCCTTCCTCATGCGTAGCCATGCACATCAGGATTAGATTGATCAACATGCGAGACAAACGCTGTCTCTCTCCTAGTGGATTTAACAGAGAGTGGGGCTGTAAGAGAATTCCCTGAGGAAAAGTGAAACGTTGTCTATTACCACAAACTGTTGTTCTGTCTGGTATATGTGTGCTCCAGTAGCTACATTTACATTTAAAGGAATAGTTTAGCATTTTGGGTAATGCACTTATTTGCCGCCTTTTTCCTTGATCTTGGCCTCCAAAAAAAAACAACCCCCTTACAATACCAACAACTCTAAGCTGTCTCACTGCATTTACATGGATGGGACTGTTTCTAAATGAACACCAGCTGCCCTGCAGTGCTGCCAGATACGCTCGGTGAGCCCAGGCTTTGGCTGTAAGAGTTGTACAGCACAATGGTACACCCTCACTTTGACAGCAACATATCGGGATGCTGCACACCGTCACTGTTGACTTTGAGACATATGTGAACTCCGTGAACTGGCGTTTCTACATTTCTGTTTCTGTAACAGCTCGTGGGAATGTGCCATGGTGGTATAATCATATTGTTGTTTTTACAAAATCATTTTGTAAAAAGGCCAAACGTTTGTAAAGGTACCGCAGTGAGTTATTTCTGTTTCATGTATGTAAAGAGATTTGCTTAATATAATGCAGTTCATTTCATTACACGTCAATTTGCATCTACATTTTCTTGAGCTTTTAAAAAGTCTTAAAAAGCATACATTTGATTAAAAAAATTGTGCAGTGAGCCTGGCTTAAAGGAACAACACACAGTGTGTAGTTAGAGGTCAGAGGTCACTTTGGTCAGAGTCAGGCTAGCTGTTTATGCTAATCCAGGCTAAAGCACATTTTAAGCAGCCCAGCACTTTGAAAGACAGCAAATGACTGTATTTCTCAAAATGTTGACCTATTTCTAAAAGCATGTATTTACGTGTCCACAGTGGTTTACAGCATACTGTTTCCCAGCTGTGGTGTTAGGGGTCACTTTGACAGGACTCACTGGACAATGATGATGGACACTGGCTTTATTTGAAAACTTCTAAACCTTTAATTATTCACCACCGGTGTGATCTCAGCAGGGAGCGAGGTTTACAGGCTAAAGGTCACAAGGTCAAACTAAAACATACTCCTCACTGAAATCCACGATTACGTTTGCTTTTAACCCAATAGCTGCCGAACAGAAACACCCAACGGCCTCCAGGAGGAATTATATGACGACTCTTGTTGTCTGTATGCAAATGTAAAGGCTTTGTATGTGGCTGGAGGTCACATTTACGACGTTTAAACAGAAGCTTTGGTACAAGCCTTCAGGAAGTGTTCTGTCCGCGTCTGCGACCTGCACGCAAAAGCAGCATTTGAATACATCGCCTTGAGACATATTTATAATTCCATAAAGAAATTGTATGCGTATTTTCTGTTCTTGCGTAAACATGAATTCGAGCCACTTGGTGATAGTTGCTTCATTTAGCTTATTTGGAAAAGGTCATTTTCTTTCACAAGTGGAACGTCTGCCTCTCAGAAAGGGTCGTCTTCATACGTTTCTTTATGTTGATACTGAAATCTGAACTGAAATATTTTGTCTTCCACAGGCAGGAAAACTGGCTGTTGAGCGAGGATGGGCTATAAACGTAGGTACGTGAGGTTCCAGTGCAGACGCCAATATGTGAGTAAGTTAGCTGTTACTGTCGGGGTCCAGCCTCGTCTCCTACGTCTGGATCATGTTGTGTTGTTCTTGTTGACAGCACTGCGTCGCCATCAGCTCTGATGCTGACGTCGGCACTAGGATTAGCCTGACTTGGCGTGTCTTGCACGATGATGTGTGATGTGAGTGTCTTGTATCTGTTGAGCAGATTTGAACTTTGGGGAGCAATGGCTCAACATCTGCAGGTGGGTATTAGAATTGCTACCGGTTCATTCCACATTTCACCTTTACTCCCAAGAGTAATTCATTTAACTTCATTCAATGAGAGCAAGAGCTAAAGCTTGACTTTCAAAGAAGGACCTGAGCAGAGCGCCTCGGGTCGGCCTTCATTTTGCTCTTAGATTAGTCTAATTCAAGTCGGACTTGTTAAAGCTGGAGTGCCGCGTCTGGAAGTGAAAGTTTTCACGCTTGCTCATGACGTATGCCTACAGGGCAGCTCCGCTCAAACCTCCAATAATCCACTATTCAGCTAGAGTAGATGTGACAGCCACACAGCCTACTCTAAACATTTTACCCACCTGTCCAAGAGCAGTAACGCCACATCCTGCCTGCCCTCAGCCCCTGCCCTTCTTCCAGCTCTCCACGAGGAAAAGCCACACCAGTGGTTATCTGTGTGCTCCCTTCAGCTCTGGCAACTATCTAAGAGAACTATCTGGCGTCTACGCGACGATCAAGCATTTTGAACTGGCAAACCAGTCATTGCCGGTTGATGTTAAAAACTCCGCAGAGAGATTAACCTGGCGGCGATAGGCTCTCAGCATTGTGTGAAGTTGTTTCGATGGACGTTCATTTGTATTTGTAAAGTCCCGAAATCTAGTTTTAAGCCTAAATAGGTTAGCCCATCGCACTGCCCATCGTCAAGAACTATGCTGCTTCGTGCAACAAATACATTTAGATGTTCATCTGAAGTCTAACTACTAGTTAGGTCTAAGCCATGGCCTTGTCTGTGCTGTCTCGCTGACACAGCCTGCATCTCCTCCTTCAAACTGAACCGCAGGCTTGATACTAGTCGTTGTTCTCAATCACAAAACGTACCCTCATCTTGAGAGAATCGCCCTCGCTGACGTCACCACCTAAACACAGTATGTGACAGGATGTCAGTGCGATATACTGGGCTAGATATTGTCAGTGTTCCCCAAAACACAACTGAACTGAGTCTTAGCAGCTTAACCTTTCCAGAAAAGGTTGTACACTGTTTGGAAAATCATTGGGGCGGCTGTGGCTGAGAGGGTAGTGCGGTCATCCACTAACCCCAGGGTTGGTGGTTCGATCCCAGCCCCTGCTGTCCACATGTCGAAGTGTCCCTGGGCAAGACACTGAACCCCAAGTTGCCCCCGGTGGAGGCCAGCATGGCAACTGCGTCCCCATCGGTGTGTGAGTGGGTGAATTAGACTACTGTTCTAACTTAGATTACTGTTACAGCGCTTTGGGAACTGGTTTGGTTGAAAAGTGCTATATAAGAAAGAGTCAATTTACCATTATCCTGCTCAGTAAACCACATACCAACAAAGTGTTTTGGTGTTTTTACTGTCATGTCCTGTGCACTCTGCAGTGTATTCTGTGTATTCTGCAGTGCATTTCTTGGTGATGACGATTCTAGCGTTTGCGAGCATTCTGTTGCATTTGGATTTGTGACTCCAGGGATAGACGCTAACAATTTTAAGCGCTGATCCGCATCGTCCACCAAGCCCCTAAACTTGGTGGCCAAAGTAAATTCAGTATGAAAATTACACTTATTCTATTAAAATATTGCAATCATGCCATGTGGGATGGATGTAATGACCACCATTCGTAGTTTTTATTTTCATGCTACTTCAGAACATCCTTCTGACGTCCCAGCATGCATTGTCTGCGGGGTAACCTGATCAGCCCTTATGTGTCTTCGTCAGCTGTCAGGTTTTTGTGCTCAAACCATCCTTCCTGCTTTGTTTTGCAGTTCACCTTATAGGAACTCAAAAAGCGTCTCCATTCTTTGCATTTAAGTTCCCATTAGACTGACAACAGGCCCAGCACAAGGATCGCTTCAACACTTCCTCTTCAACACTGTCTGCACACACGTACAATATTCACACCATTATACTCGGAAACGTTTCACCTTGCTCGTGATATATATATATATATATATAACAAACAGCAAACCTGTCCAGTGCACCCATCCATATTCAATGCTTCAGTGGAAGGAGAAGAAACACATTTTCACTTATCCAGTAGATTCACTTCTCAATTTATTTAAAATATTGACACTAAACAGAGATACATTTCCATAAACACTGATTTTCTTTGACAAGCCAGACAAAGAACACATTTTCATTCAGTAGCATTTTCACCTTTAATTTCCTGAATATTGTCTACAGGTAGAGTCTGCCTTTTTTTGGGGGGGGTATTACGTACCTGCTAATAATCAGCCTAAAGGGCAGAAAGTGAAGACACTCCCATCATCATATAACCTGTTTTTATGTGTTTTCATCCAGAGCCAATTGATGCCATAATGCACAACGAACGTGTTACCTATTTGCATGTATGTTCTCAAAAGACAGCTGCTTTTACTTTTTGTTTTACTTCAACACGCTTGATATTTGATTCCCAGGAGATTGGAAATCTCACTTTTCTCCATGTTTAGCCCGTGTTGCGTTGAACAGCTCTAAACTCCGAGTGTCCACAGCGCGGAGCGGAGGAGAGCTGTTCTGAGCGACTGCCTGATTACACAACGCTGCTAATCAGTGTTGAAACATCTGTTAACACGGGGACATATTGGAGGCACAAACTGCTCAAAACAGACACGTCAAACAAAGACAGAGCTCCAGTTCATTAAGCCTGCCGTTACACAACGAAAATAAAGTCAGATTTTCCATCTCCATAATTCTCTGAAATCAGAATCCTCGAATATAGAGATTAGGGGAGTTTAACGGACTGAAGGTTAACTTCACAAAAACGGAGGTCGTACTTTGTGTACGGTTGAGCAACAAAGTTCACAGAGACTGGGCTGAAGTGCGTCTTATACCCTGTAACTGTGTTGTAAGTGTACAGTTTTGCAGTGATCCAGCAGATGTTGCTCTTTGACAAGATTTCAGCTTTGAGGAGCTCACAGCTGCCATGCCAACGATCTGGTTTCCTCTCAGTATTTACTGCACTGCACACCCTAAACTGAATTATTGGGTTTTTTTTTTGGTCAAGTTATACACCAGGGGACTAACAAAATGAAGGGGGGGAAATATTATATAGAAAACAAAACATTTATTTTTCTATACAAGAGTATGATTACATCTTTATATTAATTTTCTCCACTGTTTCCTTGTGTCTTGGGGAGAAAGTGGATATTTTTACCTATTTCATTTAATAATAATCTAATGAGGTGAAAGGATAATCACTCTTTGCAGACGTTATACATAACCTGCGATGAGGTGACATTTCCTTTTTCATGTGCAGCCAAAAAGGTCAATAGAGAAGCTCCTATTTTTGTCAGGTCAAGTACTTTTACACATCAGTTAATTAAACAATCACTTCAGTTTGTTTAGTCTGTCCAGCTGATCATTGTAAAAGAGGAGGGTGCCACCTCAGATGTACCAGCACAAGCTATTTCCTCTTTCCGTGATTCAAATATGCAGTTCTCTCGAAAAATGAAATGTTTACTCAACAAAAAAAACGAACGATCATGAGGCAGCGAGCTCCCCGGGGTTCCCTGTGAGATGGAGCTCAAAGTCTCTTTCTAAACTCTTGAAAACACCTCCATTTTGCCCGATGATGGATATGTGGCGGCAAGCGTATCATACACTATTATCCTGATGCCTTGACTGGATCAGGTTTCCATGACAACCCAGCTTGAAAGATTGATGGAGAATGGTCAGCAGCAGATGATGATGTCAGTCCTTACCGGCTGACTAAACCCAAGCAAGAATTGAGTTTAAAGATTTATGACGGATGGAACTACAAATGAAGGTTTTTATGAATTAGACTGACTGATACCTGGAGAGAACCTTGATTTCCCCTGGTTCGCTCTCACTCAATCAAGTCTCCTTTTTAAAATGTGCAGTACATCTTGACTCGCTGTGTTATTTTAGCCGTTTGCTGTTCAGTCGTGACAGAAGTCCAATAACTGTTCATCACGCCCTCCTTCACTTTCACCACTTGGTAATCCATAGCTGCAGGTAGTGCATCGCTCACACAAGCCGCCGCCTGCAGAGTGACGCGGTGGAGACCGAAGGGAGCTGAGGATTTCATGCTTTTTAACCGGGACTTATAATTGAGAATAATAAGTGGTGATTCTTAAAACTGCCATAAAAGTGTGGAAAATAAAAGAATGTGAGCAAACTCTCATTAATAAGTCTTATTTCCACCTACACTACTCAAAGAATGTGGAGATTATAATGGCTCACACATTGCTTTCTGAGTAAGTAAGTGCCCCCATTCAAGGATTCACGGTACTTTATTTGCCCTTATACAATAGGACTGCCACAATGTTCAAGTGTGAACAACATAGTGCGCTTTTGATATATATCAGCAGAACAAACTTAATACAGAGAATATCTCTTTCTTTTTTTATTATTACTATTTTATTTTTTTTAAGACTAATTATCATTAGTTGGATCCAGATCCACACCCCATAACAGTTGGCGGCGGCAATGCGACCATGACGTCGTTTGTCTGCAGGAGACGAAGAAGAAGCAGGAGAAGTAGTAGTCAGTTCGTTTGGGTGCGTCATGCTAGTAGCGGCCAACGTAGGACAGACGCTGCTACGTAGGACAGACGCTGCTACGTAGGACAGACGCTGCAGGCCTCAGTCAGAGATGAGGAGCAGCTGTAGCCTTTGCCCCAACACCTGGAAGCAGGCTTTGATGTGTAAAATAAGTGGAGCTCCCCTTTAAGGACCGGAGCAGCAAGGAGGAACTCTTTCGAGGCAGTCGGAATACATTTGTCGTCCAGCAACATGGAAAAAAAGGTTTTCCTACCTTTTAAGAAAAAAAGAAATGTTCCTAATGTACCTTATATAAGCAAAAATTGGGTTTGTTTATTAAGGAAGAGGAAACGATCTCAGAGGGTAATGACGTGGTCACGGCACAATTTACAAAAGTAGACCCATATCAATTCACTTCAAACCTTTGGAAGGTTTCGGGAGTTTAACTTTGGCAAACGTTGACATGCAAATGTGTCCCACTGGCCAGCTGTTGACCATCTTGACTGTGCTGCCCTTTGAAGGGAACAGAAGCACCGTCCAGTGTTATATACTGTAAACCTGCTTCTGTTAATGAAAAGAAGTCGCCTGCCGCTCATGTACTAATTCCAGTTTGGACTCGTGCCAAAAATCTAAAAAATACTCTAGAGTATACCTTAAAACGGAGCCGCCTGTTTTGGGACGCGCCAAGGTCTGACTGTTTCACATTATTGGAGCAAAAACCCAATAGTTTGTTTGAATCAGACAAAAACTGTGTGCATTATGATAGTTTAAGGTGCTCTGGATAAAAGCTTCCCTGAAAAGTTGTTACACTTAATAAAAATCTGAATGTCAAGCGAATAAAGAAACCCTTTTACTGGTATTGTTTTCCTCCAGGCTGCTGACATTTGACGGTTTTTCTGACTGCTTTTATGCACTTGCCTCTCCATGAAAACTAAAATTAAGTGATCTCTAATATTGTATGTAATAGAAAGCGTCGTCTTGCTATTTCCATACAGATGGATGATTTGTCTGCCATGTTGCAACTTCTAATGTTAAAGTTAATAAAATGGAAATCAAAACCAAGTCCTATCGAGCAGAAAAGCACCGCTGCACTGCTATTCATGAGTTTAAACTTTTAAGCTCAGTAGTTATGCAAACTCGCTGGATGTCGGCTCAATCTTCCTTCGCTTGATGCTGCATCCCCCCTTCTTTGCTTTAGGGAAGGCCACTTTAAAGACAGCATCTCGTATTTGGTGCAAAGAAATAAGTCTGCACACTGTGCTGAGCTCCCAATAACCAGTAATTGTTGCTCTGTTTCAACCTGCGAGATCATCCTCAGGCCTCAGATAAAAGCCTATTCAAATAATCAGGAAATTATGTCATGGTACGTTTATGTGCATGTTGCAAAAAATAAGTACACGGTGGATATAAAGCCAGCCGTGGTCTCTTATTGGGTGTAAGGGGCTTCAAGGGTGTCGAGGTGAGAAGTGGGGGAGAATTAGTCCAGAATGCTGGGGCGCCGAATCCAACCTTCGCATCGACTGACGAGCCATGTCTCTGTCAAACAATGTAGACTCTGAAACAAACGGGAGAAAACTCTGACTCATCACCTAAAACTAATACACATCTATGTACAGCATTGTACAAAAAATGTAAAGGAAATTTTGCAGCTGGACTAACATAAACGTTCAATTTCACTAACCTTCGCTTCTGACGGGATCTTTCAGCGTGTTCTTGGAAAGTTGGGCGCCAACAGATGTTTTTGGAAGAGGATCGGTCCGGCCTGGGAACAAAGTCTAATGGAATCATTTTAGATTATTTAGGAAATGGGTCGGGCTATTAAAATGTGTCGATCAGCGTTTCAGTGTTTTGGGGGAAGGGTCCCGGATTGTTGGAACGGATCCTTTCTTCAAAGTCAATTTGGAAGCTACTCCGGCGTCGCATAGATGATTATGTGTGCACTCCGGTGTAAAATGTGCTGCCAAGTCTCCAAAAATGAAATCCATCCACTTGTCTGTGATAGTCGTGAGAGATTGGCCTGTAAAGTGGGGAGGCCGTCGTGTTGTGGGGGTGCTAAAGGAGTAGCAGTAGTCGGCGACTCCTATTTTGACAGCTTTTCTTTTCCACCTCGGAGTTCATAACAAACGCCAAACGCAATCGCTGACGCGTTTCCATGACGTGGGAACGTTTACCGCGCTAATGACTTTAAGTTCCCGCTCACGCGTCTCGCTGTCTCCCTTATGACCTCCATGAATGCAAAGCAGGTAGATCATCTGCCATCAGCCACTAAGTGCAACGGGGAAGATGTCATTTGGCTTTAACATTTCATTTCAAGAGGAAACGAGCAAATAAAAGCAGAACACTGGTGGGCTGCATTACACTTGAGTACAGCTGCTTTGAGCTGGATCTGTCCTTTGCATCCATGCTGCCCTCTCATTAGATCCAGCTCTTGTACATATCACGGTAATTGCTGGATGAGCGAGGCGTGCCCTCCATGGTAATGTGCCCATGCTGGTCACCGTGGTTGGAGTTATTTCCAAATATTGCTAAATTGCACCCGACCTCATTTAGCAAACACACAGAGGCAAGGCTCCAAAAAAATAAAACTAAATGAGGACATCAGCCACTTTCCCCCGCGTTTGAAACTTGCTCACACAATCTCATTTGCCAGCCAGGCTATAAATGCCACTAAGTGGACAATATTCGGAGAGCTTCTGTCACATCTCATTATTGTATTAACACCAAGCAGACCACCGTGACACCTCGCTGGGTGAAATTATTTTCTTCTCTTCTACTTGGCTTCTCCTCGCTTTTAAACAGAGACATGATCTTTGCTGCTGCCGTGCTGAGCTTTGAGGAATCTCGTGGCGGTCAGTCTTCATCTGTTGAGCTTTCCAGAGCGGCGTTATGGGTGACAACAAGCGTGCTCTTGCAAACGTGCACAATTTATAAGACCAACAACAACCTGGTTGGTCGTTTGTTCAAGTCTTGAAAATGTCTTATATATTTGTTTTCCGGGGCAACAAAGAACAAAACATCTTTGTTGTAACGCTAAGTAACACTTCTGCCAGGTTGCAAAATGTAGAACCTGAACACAGCAATTACGCTTGACATCACCCTATTTGGCAACCCTAGAAGACTGGGTTTCCAAAAAGTACCAAAAACACATCAGTGAGCCACACTGTTGCACTGCGAGGCATCTTCCTTCATTACCGCGAACACACGTCGCTGTAGTTCATCCTGACTCAATCACACAGACACCCTCCTGCCGCAGGAAATATTCCCCAGAGCACCACGTGTGCTTTACTGTGCAGCGGAAAATAGTCCCCAACAAATGCACATTTTGCTCTTGTTTGGGTCTGCAGTGTTTCTACAGTCCTTCCTTTGAAATGAAACTATATATTTGTGAGCCGCTCGCGAGAAGGAACCAGATCTATCTAGATATTATTTATTTACACGCTTCGGTGCGAAAGCCTGGTTAGGAACAAGGTAGTTACGGTGGGTGGTTAGTGGCACGAAACATGTGACTTTCACACTTGTTGCATACTTTCTCGCGCCAACAGTCAATGTTGGTTTCTCCCTACCGTGATGGCAGTCTTTCCCCCACCTCAACCCGAGTAGTCTGAGCTGCCTAAATCAAACAAGGGCTTAACTGTAGAGTCGTAATTTCATCAGAGGCGCTAACAAATGAGCGGTGGTGCCATTTAGGTGTGATCCGTTGCCATAATTAAGTGGATAAGAGTATTTAAGTAAGAGCGTACGTTGTATATCACATTTGTTCTAGAACACAACAGATGGCCCCCCTTTAGAGAGGCACAATGTGTGTGTTGAAGTGAGCTGCTTGACATGCAGTAAAGAAGCGAAGGCGTGGGAAAGAAAAGCGAGACACTCTCAGTGCTGCGAGGTTAAATTGTCCCGGTAGGCTAATGGCCATCTGCAGAGTGCGAACGCGGCAAAAACAGTACGCACTCGATGTCTTTTGCTGAAACATATTTTTGGACTTCGCCACTCCTTAAAGAAAGCGAAAACAGCAAATGACCTCTGAGGTGTTAAAATAAAAGAACACTTGCAAATCAACACTTGCTGAAATTACAGACGTGGTGCTGTTGTTGTCTTGTGGGCATGCCCTGTGATTTACGTGATGACTTCTTGCCAGTAGATTGTTTTTAGTGGTGGCGAGCAAGGGAATGATGGCGCGGCGTAACCTTTGGAAAATGAAAGAAATGAGCGTTGGTGTGTTGCTTCTGTCAAAGCTAATTATGGAGCTGCAGCAGATGTGGACTGTCTGTGCCATTTGCTGCTTTTATGAAACAGCCTTATCGGATGCCTTATCCTGTGGAAAGGGAACCATATGTACGCAGAAACACTGTAAACGTGAGCCCAAACGTGCTGCATTGCCTCTGTGAGCCGGCTCTGAACTGACGCTCGGACCTTTTTGGCTCACCGACGTGCAAATCCTCTGCGCCGCCAAAAACATCACGCTGCGTTTGATGAACTGCGTCACCTGTGCAGCTCTTGTTCTGATAGCAGGACATTTCCTTTGCATTTGTCATCTTTCACCGCAGCCGTTTTGGTGGTGAAACGCAACAAACGCCGATTCCTCTAACCCTCCATGTCTGCTGGTCCGGGGGTTTAACCCAGCTCAAAGGTGGATGCGTCATTTGGCCTGAAATATGGCAAATTGGTCATCTCCGCCGGGATCAATTCTAAGAGAAAATCTCCAATAATTGCATGTGGCTCACCGCAGCCGGGGCATGTCGTGGCTCCATTTGGGCCATTTTGTCCCATTGCAGGGGTTGATCATACGGCTGTGTGGGTGTAATTTATGTGTAGGAACTTTAATGCCTGCTATTCAGTGGCCTCTCCCCATCCTATACATCTGATCTTTTAGTCGCATATAAGCCAATACGGAGCTTGAGCTCTTCGGACAAAGGTCTTCTATCGGTTCTTAAATCCCGGTTGAAAACTAGAGGTGACGGAGCATTTGAGGATAGAGCCCCAAAGCCCTGGAATGAGCTGCCTGAGGACATCAGGTCCGCAGCCTCAGTAACCTGCTTTAAATCTTTTCTTAAAACGTCTTTTACCGCAAAGCCTTTTCTCATGTTACTTGATTTTATTGATTGTTCGTTTGTAGGTTTATTATGTAACTTCTGAAAATGTATAAATAAAGACTATATTTATTATTCTTATTCCTCATCGATGCATCAAGTTCAATTTGCTGTCAGTTCACGTACAATTTGTTTTACATTTGGCCGGCGTAGTTATTTCAGCCTGTGGAATAGACGCTGAACAATGCTTGCACAGAGAATTAGTATTCCATATGCAGCAGTTTCAAGAGACCGTGCATGAAATCCCTGGAAGGACTCTGAGTAATGAACAGCAGTGGATCATGGTGCAGAGATCAGGCCGGGGGTAGATATGAGTCAGCGATGCAGACGGCTTTAATGTTTAACGCTGACCAGAGAACAGTAGGAACATAACTAGATACATGTGTTAAGAAAAAACGGAACTTAACCAGACGCACCAAAACTCCAAATTTAGGACTTACACGAGGGCTAACGCGTAACTCTGGTCTGCAGGCAGGGTGGCACTTTCCCCCAAGTTCTCATTGTTTATCCTTTATTCCATCCAGCAGCAGTTACCTTGGCAACAACTACTCTTCCCAAAGTCCAAATAAAGAAATACACCCTGCATAATACAACAAATGCTTACACTTACACACTCCCTCCCTGTAGGGCAGTGAAAGCCAAAGACAAACAGTTAAAGATGCACATTTTTAGCCTTCTGACAGAACCTCTTCATTTGCTTCCTGAAATCATATCAAATATCACATTCAATCATCAATCGTTTGGCCAGCTGTTTTCGGGGGGGGGGGGTGTTAACCTGCTCATCACCACACAGCAGACAGACACAGTTAGAGACTGTGAGCTGGTGAACTGAAGTGGAGCATTTCGTAGCTAAAGAGCCAGATATTTCCCCCGGGGGTTGGCAGAACTAAAAGAGCGTGGATGTTGGGCTTGCATTCACCAGCTTAATTCTTAATCGGGTAATCGCTTTGAGAACACGGTCTTGCAAGAGAGACCTGAGCGTAGCAGAGAGAAACAACACCGCTCCTCGTACAGCCTGCTGGGAACATCTCGGACAAAGACCGTTATCTCTGCAGAGCTGGAACATAATGGAAGTACTTTTCCCCGCATGATACCCATTCCACCAAAGTGCTAGCTTAAGTCCAGCACCACTGTCTAGAACTGTTTTTGAATTTTGAATCCCTGCAATTCAGATCTGTGGGGACGCACCTTCCTTTAGAATCTGGTTTAGGGTCACTTTCAATTGTCTTTTTTTTCAACTGTCATAATTGCACCCTTTCTTCATGGAACATTTTACTTACTTATGCAGGATTTCTTTGGGGCAACAAAGTGACTTTTCTGAGGATGTTACAGGTTTAAACAACAGATAAAGGATTATTTATAAAGTTTCTATTGAAAGAGAACTTTTTAACACCTTTTATATATATATTATCCATTTTACGCCTTTGAAACACACAAATGTTGCACCATCTATTGTAAAACTGCCAACTGAAATGTCCAAGTCAAGCACATGTGTGGACACGGCATGTTGAAATGAATCCATAGCCCTCGTGGGGATTGATGTGTTCTTTTGTGTTGGAGGAACTACACCTTTTGGAATACATAAATGAGAGGAAAAAAACCCACCCTAGCTGCAGCACACGGTGGTTGAGATAGAATCCCACAGCTTCATTTTTTGGTGAATTTCCGCGCACATTCTGACGTCTCCGGCGGCTTCTCATCTGCACTCAGTGGTGCAAAATGAGATAACTGGCTAAGTCGTTCTGCTGCAGAGCAAAGGCAGAGTCATTCAGACATTTGTTCACAGTAATGGGTTCCTCCACTCTCAATGAAGTAGCTCTGCCTGTTAGCAGGAATTAACCTGATAATGAGTTGAAATTAATTACTTTCATATTAAATTATGGATTTCATGGGCCATGAATACATATTATTATATGCAGGATTTCCTCTTTTTCAAATGCAGCAAACAGAAAAAACTACAACAGCATTCAGAGTAAATGAGTGTAACAAGACAAGCCACAAAACTACATTTTGAGAGCGGCGTGTGAAGGTGACTGATGATCCCAAATGGCAACAAAAACAGAGCAATAAATTATACTGTATAATATGACCAATTGTTATGCAGAGCAGCCCTTTGTCCACTTTGCTACGAGGTGATCTCATATGAGACCAAGCTGCCCGGCTACAAATCTGAGGACACTGTGACCCACGGCCTTGAAAGGTTGAGCAGGTCTTTGGCTGTTTTATTTTCCTGTCTGTGTGTGTGTGTGTGTGTGTGTGTGTGTGTGTGTGTGTGTCCCCTAAAGGGTCAGACTGACCAATTTTTACTCAGCGTGTCCACAGTACATGTGCAGATGTCTGTCTGGGTTTGTTTTTTTTTCTCTTTAATGAAGCCTGATTTCTGGTGCTGGTGAGTCAAAGCTGTGTGTAGCAGAACATCACAAAGAGACAAACAGGACACAGTCACTCTGCAGCATACTGAGCGGCATTTCAGAGCCAGCCTGTTGGCGAGACAAAAAAAGCACAATTCTCAAATATCCAGCCATGTCGTCCTATTGAAAACCACGTGTGTTAATGTGACAGACTTCATATGCGTGTTCTGCCTTGGCTATCAGTTGGGTGCACGGCCAAGAAAAGGGGCTCGGCACAAAAGCAAAAATGCTACGATGGAGCTTCGTGGCCACTGTTTTCACTTTTTCTCATAAAGTTATTATAAAAAGAACAACAAGAAATAGTACAGAAAGATATAATATTTCAAGAATAATGTCATCTTTGCGGCAAAGGATGCTTCGAGAACAAATTTCATATGCTATGTTTAGATTAGGTTGACTTCCTCACGTCTTATACTGCACACTCACTACTTGCAAAAGGCCGTGCAGTGTCACTTTCCTATGGGCAGTAAACATCTGGCTTCCCCTTTGCTTGATTTTGGTGTCCATATCGGAGCGTTTCGCTGTGCCTGACAGATACCTAGCTCTATTTGGGAATGTCTCCCACACCGGCGAAATTTACGCTCGGCTTTATCACAAGTGTTTTCAAACAGTTTGTTTCAGTTCTACAAGAGAAAGAAGCTTCAAGGATGACGACCTAATGCTTGGTTTGGCAATTGTAGGTGTAATCAAACACAGAATGCACAAGAGTAATGTGCTCATGACCTCAGTTTATTAATAAAATCATGGCTACATCCCAGACCCTCATGAAGCTATGTACTTAAAAGTAAAATGCTTGACTTTTACTCTAAGAATACAAGGTATTTATTAAATTTCTTTCATGCTAAGGCCGTGCTTTACCTCCGTTAGCTCGAGATCACAAGCTAGACACTTTATTGATCCCGAGGGAAATTTAGGCAACAAGTAGCTTATGCGAAACATTCAACAACACAAGAACATAAGAAAGGAAACGGTGCAAGAATAATGATACTGCGGATAATATAAATACAATACAAAACTATGCAGAGAACATTCTGATCGGTCCTTGTCATTTAAGGTGAACGCTGTGAGATAAATGAACTCGTTATCATGAGAAAATGAGCTTTGCTATCTTGAGATCACAAAATAATCGACTCAAGATCTCGACATGGCGGCACTAAAAACTACATTTGCAAGCACCGCTGCTCTCGGTTTCCGTACCTTCCACATCAAATCCTCCAGAGTTGGTCAACAGTGGATCCTAGATGACTGCAGCCTGGAGACAGAGGCGAGCGCACACAGTCAGACATGTATTTTGGATGCTTCAACACACATTGGTCATCATGAATAATACATGACTGGAGGGAATATGTATAATTAAGAATAGAGGAGTTGCAGCTGCTTCATTCCTACAAGCTGTACTTCAAGCAAAAATGTGAAAGGATGTTACACCACTTATCACCAACATAACAGATATTAAATACAAATAAAATGCATTGAAAACATTAAAATCACTTGAGGTTTACCAGAATAATGTTTGAGTGGAAAAGAAAATTCCAGGATTTTGAATAAAGCGATGAACCTAATTGTACAAGTGATTATTCATGGAATCACTTGAAAGCTACTCGAAGTACTTTAACATTTTGCTGTAAGTAGGAGTCGCTTCATAAATGTGCCTTGTTTCTCAACATTCTGCAAACAAAATGTTTTTTTGACTCTTGTGTCGGCTTTCTAAAGCATTAGTAAATCTTGACAAATATAAGCTTCAGTAGGTATGTTTGATGTTTGATAATGGCTTCTTCCCCAGGTCCTTATTGTGCTCCATGTGCTTCATCTACCAGAGATGATCATGTTATGGGGGACTTTTTCATAGAGGATGCTCAGGTGGTGCCCTGTGATTGACTGGCGGCCAGTCCAGGGTGTCCCCCCGCCTCTCGCCCAATGTTAGCTGGGACTGGCTCCGGCCCCCCTTCGGGATAAGCCGTATGGATAATGAATGAATGCTCAGGTGGAAAGGCAGAAAATCTTACTGGATAATTCAAACCAGGAATGTTGTGGTGTAAAACGTGCCAAACTAACAATGCTTCCATGTCAAAAAGAATATGCAGAAAGACTCGGCAAAAATGAAAAGCAAATAGGTTTTCTGAAAGCAAGTTAAAATTCCAAACTTCTTGATGAAGACTCCTGGATACCGATAAGTAAAAATCTCAGATATTAACTCTCCCAGCAGCCACTGAAGCTCTGTAGAGAAGTTTTAGGAGCTTTTTCTCTTCATTATGCAAAAAAAAAGGTCTTTTCAGAAATTCGGATCCGTTTTCCGAGCACGTATTACAGAAAGCCTTGTGTTAAAATGCTTATTAATTATCTATTCAACAGCAGGAAATTGCTCATGATAATAGGCCAGGTTTTGAAACAGCACTCAGCTGGGTGAAATCTTGACTCTCTGCTTGAAACTTGTCCATAACAAGCTCAGTGTGTTTTCATAGTAGTGTCGTTGCTGAGCAATTACCCATCATATTAAATGTTAATATTTGTCCACCACTTCTTTAAAACGTGAGCCACTTTTGACTAAAGTGTCAAAGAAAAACAAAGAGAAGCTTTATATTGTCTCTAGTAAATGTATTTGTTTATATGCATGCACCAGTCAGTTATTTTGTACCACATGTTGATTGTTCTACAGGGAATTTATCCGTATCCACGATGACGGTTGATTCCTGCTTGTGATGGAGAGACGGGCAAGGCGCCTCAAAAATCACACCCTCCTCACTGTGGAGTTTCCTCTGCAGCTGTGAGCGGGATGTCATGGCCTGCCAGCTGGCCATCTTGGCAGCTAGCAGCAATGTCTGTCACCATCCCCGGGAGAACAGCCTTATCCCGGCAAGCCCTTTGGTGATATAGTGCTGACACTGGTGTCTCCGACATGTACATTCAATATTTGTTGCTCCCGCATCGGATGGTCTGAAGATAAAGTTCATGTTTTTATATGGAAGTTCTGCGTACTCTGGGGTTCTTATATGTAATGTTGCTTAATATACACGACAGGTGGGATGAATCAGAAGAAGACTCTGTTAGCAGACCTTTGAGCTGAGATTTGTGTGTCGCAGTAACGTACAGTTGTGCTGAAGTGTAATCGCCAAAGTTGAGCCGAGCTGGTGTCCGCAAGTTCCAACTGATCATACTGTGTCTTCCCGTCCTCGGCGGTTTTGACTGCAGAGCTGGGCTTTGCAAGGCCGAGCTCCCAAGTGCTCGAGTCCAAACTTGACGTTTGTCCGAGCTGAATTAGGTTCTCTCTCCGCGTCTCTCTCCGTGGTGCTGAAGCGGCCAGACTAAGTCGCTTGCCTCTCTCCGTGGTGCTGAAGCGGCTGAACCTAGTTTCACTTTGGGCTTCTAAACTGAATACACACAACGAGAAAATCAAATGTCTGCTACTAACAACAATCACAACATCATGACAACAAGTGCAAGGAAATGCCATAGAGGCAGGAAGAGCTCAGGATGACATCAACATGTCCCCGGCACTGCTGACTCAACACAAAGTGAAGGACAAATCCCTTTACATTTCTAAAGCTGTGCATACAAGCAGGACCACGTGTGTGCTAATGTTTCATGAATAAAGCCCAAACCTTTCTCTTCATGACGCTGAAGCCCATTTCCTGGACTCCTTTACATCTTTCACTCTGTAACACCAAATCTCAAAGTATTGTTATTTTGCCCTGTCCAGGAATCATACACTCAACTTGTCTTTCCTCAAACTATAGGCCAGTGGCTAAAACGCTTTGAGTGCTTTTCGATTTGACCTTTAAGGAGAAGATAAAGAAAGTTGTTCAGTGCCAAATCCTTTAATCTGAGAAATGCGTAAAAAATCAAGTGTTTTATTACACTCCATAGCTTGGAAAAGGTCAGCCATGCTGCTTCAGAATGAGGTCAGTTTCATGTCTTCAGCCCGTTCCAATTATATTTACATGGCCTAATGGAGAGATTGCATCTTTCCCATACGTAGACAGCACTCCTCTCTCTATGGCCATCTTCAGCTCATTCATAGTGCATATCACCCAAAGAGGATCTGCACACTTTATAGACAAAAGCCACTTTAAGTTCCAGTCAGCACCAAGCTCTCAATAATACAGTATTAACCTACAGTGAGTTATGCCTTTACAATATTAAGGGACTCTCTTGCCGAACAATTTTGAGTTTTTGCATTAAAGTTTGACGAGGCATTAAAATTTAAGGCGTTAACTTATCAGTACAATCAGACTTGCGGTGCATCACAAGTCACAAGGCAAAAGAGAATGTACCTACTGTCAGAGCTGTGTACAGTGAAACAAGAAATGAATTTCCATCGCTCCATTGATCATTTCAGCATGCTACAGCAGAGTGCCATAATTCTGTCACTGTGATTTCCACCTTTGTTTGTGCCCTTTTGGCTTTCTGTAAAGCTTCGATCCTGCTCGCGTCAGTAGCGCATAGGAGAGAGCTGCATACTCTGTAACACACCACACAGGAAAGAATTAATAGTCATAAAAGGCAACCATAAACATCCGTATTGATTTTGTTTATTTTTATTCGGTCTTGTACATTTTGATGGAGACAGTTTTTTCAAGAGGAGGCGAAACATGTTGCAGGAATGGAACAGCTAAAGGTGTAGAAGTGAGAATACTGGACCAAAGAACCATAAATTGACCACCAAATAGATCATCAAATGAGCAATTTATCCACCAATGTATAATATAATCTCCAGTCTAAGTTTCTTAGTAATTAACACTGTAACTGTGAAATAATATTTCAGTGTATTCTGCATTACAAATTAAAGAAAAAGCTCTGTGTGACAATGAAAAGATAAGGAGAAAAGGTAAATTTTCAGGATGCATTGGCATGTCAGATACGAAGATAGAGATTGTTTTTTTCATCCTCGTACTTGCTCTACACTTTTTACCATGGTAACAGCTTTTAAAGGGTATTTAATAAAAAGGGAGAAGCAGCCTTGACTGTTGTTTCCTTTGGTGCTCATGAAATCACAATATCTCTCTCTGATGCATTAGGTTGATTAGATTCTTCACATGTGAATGAGGAGGTGCAGTTTACTTCTTTAAAGTGTACAGTTCTCCCAGAAATCTGTCAGAGCTGAGAAACTAGAAAATGAAACCAGGGGCGATGACTGATGGCTGTTTACATATTTGTGCTCTATTTATTCAATCAGCTTTAAATGCACTGAACACAAAGTATTGGGTGTATTAATTCTGGCTTGTGCTTTTTAATTGTGTTTCCAGGTGCGTTAGACTGTTTGCTGTTTGTAAATGTTCAGCTGTGAGGTGAAGTCTTGTGTTTTATTCTATTTAGTAAACTGCTGTGAAGCGCAGTCAGTGCGAATAGAGAATTCTTTACAGAGTTGATGATTAACTTCACCTCCAGGGGACCTTTAGAGCAAGCACATTTTATATGCAGCTGGGTGGTAAATGTATTGATTTCTAATTTACCACCACAAAGCAGCAAAACAATAAATAAACGTTGGCGTGTCTGTGCATCAAAAACCTTCAAAGCGGTGGGAGGAGAAGAGTGTGGACCCAGTGGTTCAAAATTAGTTTGGGGCCGTTTTTTTTATTTACCCATGTCAGCTTTTGCTTCTTCATGCCTTTGACACATGAAGAGAATTAGGAAAATGCAGCATCTATACTGTACATACAAGGGATATTTACCTTGTTCCAGCCACTCCAGGAGAAATTCAGGCTTCCCAAAAGTCAACCTTTTAAGGTACACTATATAAGAAGACACCTCCCTAGCATTGAAAAGGTAGGACCTGATCTGATAAAACAAGATAACCACTTTAGATTAAGTGTAGGAACAGAGCACATTATGTTCTTTTTGCACGATGTCTTAGAAGCTACTTGCCAGACAAGAACAGACGGTATTATAAACATATTGGGGAAAGGAGTTATATACAGAAACAGGGGACACAGTTTGGAACGAGGCATTGGAGTACGTTAACTCCTGTTCTCTCAGTGCCAGGCATCGTTTAATACAATTTAAACTTACACAGAATATACCAAAGATCTCACCAGATTTCCTTCACAATTGTCTGGGATTGCATAAGAGAGATTTATACCACAGGACTGTGACTGGCACGTCCTCTGAATTTTGAATTGGCTGCAGTCTGAGTAGGAAGGTAAATAAAGAAGGTATTGCAATGACCCAGCATACTCACAACAGAAAAACTTTTCAGAGTCAGACGGAGATAGGAAACTGATCTTTGAGATATTTCTCGGATTTGAAAATGCAAAGGCAGGGTATGTTGCTCTATTGTGGTTTGCTTGGAGCGTAGTTGCCAAGACAAGGCACTGCAGCTTTATAGCACATTTCAAACACAGAGGCAATTCAAAGTGCTTTAGAAAAACAACAGAATCAAATTCAAAACAATGAGAATAAAATCAATTAAGATCAAATAAAATGAGATCAAGTTAGTTGAAACACATAAAATTAAATAAAATACAGTTACATTGCAGTATAAGGAAGTAAGATGCATTTGAGCTATTCAGCATGTTGGTTCCATCTGTGTGCAGCATAGAAGCTAAAAGCAGCTTCACCCTGTTCTACCAGTTGACTGCTTCCTAAAGATTGAAGCCCTACTAGGTTTATTTTCTTCTTGGAGACAAGAGATAGAGGCCCAAGACTATTGAGCGATTTGTAAACTAGTAGCAGCACTGTAAAATCTATCCTATAAGTAACTAGAAGCCAGTGTAAAGATTTAAGAACCGGAGTAATGTGCTCGGCTCTCTGACAATGAGAACCATCTCATTGTCATTAGCAGCAGCTTTCTGAATGAGCTGAAGTAGAGTGACAGTCTTTTTGGGAAGACCAGACAAGAGGCTGTTACAATAGTCCACTCAAGCATTCATGGTCACAGTAAATCTGAGTGTGTGATTTGACCTAGATGGAGCATGTACAGCTTGAATAATAGCGGCCCAAGAATTGAACCCTGAGGGACTTCATGTCATGGTGATCAGTTCAAATGTATAATCACCAGTGGCAACAACATAGCCTCTGCCTTTGAGATATGATCATAACCAGCTGAGGACTGTGCCAGATATTCCCACCTACTTTTCCAGTCTGTCAGGACGTATTTCATGGTCCACAGTATCAAAGGTTCCACTGTTATATGCTATTTGCGTAGTTTTTGAGGAGTCAGTGAAATTAACCTCGGTGCTGTTGAACAGGTCCCCTGGGTGAGTTGACAGTTTCATCAAACATCTAGTTCGTGGCAAAGACAAGTTA